>JBBPLD010000069.1:0-96671 GCA_038089555.1 Chalciporus chontae | reverse complement strand
CACGACAACCTTGTTGCCTTGCTCGTTCGTGTATCCAGCACCGCCCTCAACAGAAAATGAGACGTTAACAAGGGTTCTGCACGCAACGGATGCGGAGCTACACCTACTCTATATTCGGCAGCACTCAGGGTTGTCGGAATAGCTATATGATTAAAGTACTTTCCTCCATCCTGTTCGTGGAGGCGATAAACGATAGCCTTTGCTGTGTCGATGGGTGATCCACCCCCGAGGGAGATAATGATGTCGGCTCCAGAAGCGCGGAATGCCTCGACTCCACGAATGATCCCCTGGACAGGCGCATGTTGTCCTATCTCTGAGAACGTCGCTCCAAATGCACCGGTATCTATCAAGATCTCTTCCACGTTGCTCACCACATTGGTCTTGCGGAGAGACGGCACATTAGCACGGAAGAAGTGAATGCAAATTCATGAAGCCTGACCTTCTCCCGGAGAGACTTGCCGGTGACAATGAATGCCTTGCTGCCACCGAGGACGGAGAGTAATTTGGGTAGGGCTGTGCGCACACAACCAGGCCCGTAGTATACGCCTTTCAGCGTGTCGTTATAGGCATAAGATCCATAGAGATCGCTGTTGGTGTCGGTCATGTTGAACACGATGCAAGGAGTTGATCAAGGATTGGTCGATAGCTGCGGATGAACGTTCGTCCTACTAGTTTATTTTTGACTTGTTGTAGAGAGAGTTGCTACAATCTGGGGTGATCTGCTCGGATGATCCCACAAAAAGTGGATTATCATGGATTGGCATTACATCATTTATATAGGGGTGTTCGTCCAATCTACCATAGTCTATTCACACTGTGTACTGCACGGGCCACTCATGATCATATCATATTATTTCTGGACTAACTTACCTTCGGGACATTGGCATATCCCGGAACGTAGGATGGGCGGGGAAGGCATAACAGCTCCGAACAGGGTCCAATTCAACCGGCTTCTTGGCTCTGCGAATCAGCATACTTACGCATCGACAAAGGCCAGGAGTCCCTCGGATCGCTTGGAGACTCGAAGCGATTTCTATCGATTTCCTTCTTTGGGATCAGCCACCACATTCTGCCTTCGGATGCGCAAGAAGACTCGGACACCGTACCCAAGCAAGCCGATGAATGGTATGTCTATCATCGCGATGCTCTGAGATCAAGAGAAGGGAATGAAGTCGGAAAATCAAGATATATTCAACTTGAAGGTTTGCTTGCAAGCGCATCACATGGATTTTGTTTGGGCAGGTTCTCCGAGTCAGTCCCCCTTCACAGTGGCGGAGTGACTTCGAGTCATAGTCAAGGTAGCTTCGGTTATCGCGGAACGATCTCTCCTGAAAGTCGTAAATATCAAATGGGCCAGAAGCCCTCCACACTGACTCTGAGCTGCATGGTATAAGATCCGTGTGGTGACGATTCAGAGGCCCCATCGTGAATCAGCTAGGTCTGCGGGTTCTTGTTGGATGACAGTCTGAATCGGGTATCGATTGTGCCAAAGATCGACAAGATCACATCGGATCCTTGTAGTCAGGCAGAATGAAACTTGCCAGTATGTACGTTCAGATCATCGTCGAAGAGTTGCTGCCAGGTATCCCTGTTTAGGATGTCTTCGCGGCAAAACATACCAGGGACAGGGGTGCAGCCTCGCGAGAATAATACACCGGATGTGATCAGACCGGTCAGGCCGTGCTGTATGCCATAGTCAATGGAGTAAGAAAGACGCGAGGATAACATAGTTCGTCTTGGTAAGTCACGAATGCTCGTTCTATCACGAGCCTACTCCAGGTTTTCTGATAAGGTCGGCAGTGTACTACATACTATAATTTTGTGTGACGTTGATCACATTCCGCCTGTCACAAAAGTGGTGCTCCATGGACTCGCGATCGGATCACCAGCATGTCCGAGTCAACTTGATCACGAGTCACTGCATCGGTGCAGGTGATTCTACCCCAGAAGCTGGGACAGGGATCAACCGTGTGCCCCAGGTGGTCATCTCATCGTCCGAAGAACCACTCGGTTGGTTATTAATCTCCAACCAATCTCCTCAGATACGAGATTCTCCTGCCATCCCTCCAAGGTGGGTCTAGGTTGGGGATTAAATGGGGGTCTGGGCATAAATATGCCGCAGTGCAAAGAAGCCAACTTGAAGAAACGTATTCGAACCAATCATGTAAGTTGTCTGTTTGCCGAATCAGACCGATGAACAACGGACAAAGACAACATGTGGGTCACTGCTTGGATACCTCTTCTCGTACTTGGACTCGGGGCACAGGTAAGACCCAAGTAATTCACGCCGGCGGGTTGACCAGAAATAAACTTTGTGGGGTCTGTCAGTGCCACCACGGCCGCGATCAACTTCCTCTTTCTCTCTGTGACCCCCTCAAAATCATGACTGGTTTCCAACCTGAACCGAGAATCTCCCAGATCTGCTTCCTCCCGACCACCAAGCCCCGCAAACGAAAATGGGATCCGAGTCTTTCCAATCCACCCCACACACGACGGAGCTCAATGAAGCATGGTCATCCGACCTGGGGAAAGAGTTGTCATCGTTCGATCTGGAAAATATGTTCCCGAGGTGTGTATGAAGACATGCAGTTATGGAGCGTGTGTGACACCTTTGACCGTCACGAGTTCATCGACATCGGTGTTGACGTTGATTCATGAAATTTAACTTTAATTCTGCTCGCATGCATGTGGAATTGACTTTAGGTCTGACGGGGATGTATACCCCTAATTGCGTAGTATTGTCGCACCCTGTCGTACCTCAACCGATTGAGCCCAAATCATGGGCTTGCTGTGCATGCACTCAGAGGACGAAGTAAATGTATCGTCAAGTTTGCAGGTTTGTACTCTCGTATCACACTCTGGGTCACCGGTCAAGATCCGGCCTTGGGCGAGCTGTCACAGGTATTTCTCATTGAACTCTTCCATATCGTTTCGTTATCTAAATGCAGAAGAGTTTCTGTGACTTGCCAGGAGTGCGCCAAGATCTCCGTCTCTTAGTGTTCCAGCGGCCCACAATTGGGTGAAAGAACGCAATGCAGCGAATGAATTAACACTCAGCCACGCCAGCGAGCCTTTCAGCAGGCAGCGACCGTGTCATTCCACACGTCTAAACGCGTGTAGGTACTGGGGAATTTGAGCGGGTCAACGAGGCACGTAGTGCAGTTCGGTTGTTCTCGCACGAATGCCGCTGGTGCATGTCGCACGACCATCGCCATGTGTTTACTCGTTTTGGTCAAAGCTAGGTTGATGTGAAGCTTGCTCGGGTGAAGTGGCGTGCAGGGGGAGTAGGCTTTTAAATGTAAGAACTGCGCAATGACCGTTTCAGTGGTCAGCTTATTTCGCTTGTGATACAGTGATATCATGCATATCTCGCCAAGTGGGACCCACGGGATATTCACAGACTGGTGTAATCAAGCGAATTCACGGGATATCCGTATCGCATGTAGATCTCTAAGCGGTGTCGCGTCCAAGAGGTCGATTTACGCGCAGATTGAGAGGGACTGGACGGGTTTGCGACCAAGAGCACGTTCGCATCGAGGCGAAATCGACCGACGGTGCTATGGAGGGTGACAGGAGAACCCTAACGAAGGTATGGGCTGAGCCCTGGATAGCAGATTCCATTCTTTGGAAGATCCCATGGAGGACCAGCGTTCGGCAAGAAGTTGACTTTTTGTGCAAGAGGGGTCGACCTGAGTCAACCGAGGGGATTCGGATGAGTTGTTTTGCACTGTAGGGGGGAAGTGAGGGATTTCTGTAATATAGGAAGGGGAAATACCTATAGAAAGATGACGATCAGGTTCTGGTAGATAGACGGCAAGCGCGAGACATGCGGACATCAAGAATCGGAAGCATGGTAGGGAGCGTTGCGCTGATCTGGAGAAATGAAAAGCACGCAGCGTGCCGCGAGTCGATTCGTTATCGAACGGATTGAGAGACCATCAGCGCACACAGGACCGTGGACTGCTTGAGGGGCGCTCGCACGGAAGAGATGAAATTAGAGGAGGACACGAGTCTGCCAAAAAGTAACGAGAGCGGAGAAAAAGAGAGAATCCTCGAGGCAACACGCGGATCCAGATCAAGACTTTGGTTATATACTGGCAGTACACAGCATCGGATATTGCTCACCCTACGAGTCTCCTTCGCCGACGTGCACGACGACGACGACGACGACGACGGCGAGGACGAGGTGGAAGTGGTAAGCAAGCAAGCCGCACAGCTAGCTCAAGCTCATCCAAGTTATTATATTTGCCCACGACCGTTGCCGCATCGGTCGCTTTCTCCCGTTCTCCATCTGAAAGACAACAAACACTCATTCAAACTATCGCCACTTGGCGTTAAAGGTCGGACTCGGCCACGACAAGCTCAGTACGTTCAGTCTACCTCTTCCTCATCACAGAATTCATTTTCATTCACAGCGTTCGGCTGCTGGAAGATGGACAACGACCCCACTTCTGTAGCTGAACAGCGCGCCAACGCAGTCGCAAAACTTAGGCGGGCAGCATCTCTACCCCGCATGAAAGACGGTCGACGCCCTCCAATGCATATCGAGGCAGTCAGCGACGGAGAGAAGTTCCAGGCGGAGGACGAACAAGGTGTTCCCGAGCCCGAGCCCGAGCCAATACGAGACACCCCATCCGCTGGCGATCCTGTACCCGACTCTCTGCCAGAGACGAAGCCAACAACACCTGAGCCATCCACGTCAGGTCGCAAACGGCGCAACAGGTCTCGCTCGCGTTCACGGGGCTCAAGAGACTTCAAAGGCAAATTCAAACCTTCACAGTCTCCCGTCCCCACCTCAGTCACTCCGAGCAATGACTCTTCCCCGGAGGATGATTCCCCTCTTCCCCCTCCTACAATGCTACAACCTTCCTCCGTCATCGCACCGATACCCTCTTATTTCACACCTTCTCCGGCGTCGAGAGTTCTCATGTCACCCAATTTTCTGTCTCCTGCAACGACACCTCTCTTATATTCCGGCTCTTCGTCACCCACCCCTTTGATGTCACAAATAGACACCATCCAAAGGAGTCTTCTACGATCAAACAGTGTCGCTGCGCGCATGGAGGCCCTCCAAAAGCTCACTGGTGGTCAAGTAGACCCCGTAGATTCTATGTCATCTTCGCTTCATCCGGCCTTGGCAAGACTCGCGCGTAACAACACCGTATCGGGTGGAGAGCAGCGATCAGCTGCTCGCATGAAGCTCTTCATCGCGCTTAGCGAGCGGATCAAGGAAGCCGACGAGGTAGCCACTAGCGGAGGTGAAGAACGTCCTGGTCCTGTGGTCTCTACACCCGCAAAACGTAGAAGGCGGAGATCAGGGCGTAATTCGACCAGCACATCGAACCAAGCCATGGCTACCGACGATTCCGAGGTGCTATCCACATCTACCGGGACTCCCACCCACGCTCCTACACCCCTGCCCTACACCCAACAACCACCCACGGAACCCATCCGCACAGCTTCTGCGACACCTATCCCAATTCAGCCTATCACCACCCCTAATATCAATCTAGATGAAAGTATCACTGGCAGCCGACAGGCAACACCTGTCAGGGCTGCGCAAAATCAATGGAAGCGGAGGAGTATTGTCGTCGAGCCAGATGATGATCTACCGATTCCTCCACAGTCGACCTACCCTGGACTTCCTGTTACACCGCAGCGTCCATCTCCCGGAGTCACTCAACGGTTGCCTCATTCGTCAGATGCCCCATCGGCTGTCTCTAATGACTCCTCCCCTGCGGTCGGCGTTCCTGTCTATCTTTCGGTGGATCAGAAGAGCCCATCAAGGCAAGATATCTTACCTTCCAGTCCGTTTTCTACCCCACACAAGGAAGTGTCATTATCATCTCGCGATGACGGGGATGATATGGAAGTTGAAGAGCCTGAGGAGGTCATATACCCTGCCGAGCATCTTCGGCTGTCACCGTACCATGATGTTTATAACCGACAGATCAGCTGGGTTGCAGACCCAGGTTAGTCTCCGTTATTTTTATTTTCCAAGCAGTATTGACCTTCCGTAGTCCCGGAGTCCAGCATTGTTGTCCACAACGAAGACGACGAGGATGAGGAGCAGATGCGTGGTGTGGTCGAAGACGACGACGATCATGTCCCTCCCGAGTCACCCCACGAAGAATCCGGTGTCCAGACTGAGGAATCGTCACCTCGCGCGTCTTCCGATTCAAAAGAGCTTGTGGTTGATATCGAACCAGTCATCGAGCCACCCTCGGCCCCACCCTTCCAAGAGACTTCATCTCAACCAACGACAACCACCAGTTCGACGCTCCCTGTCAGTGACGAATCGGACTCCTCATTGCAGACCTATCCTCAGCGTCTCTCGGTCGCATCGCGCATACAAAGTGATCGATCACCACTCACAACCGATTTTGACTTGGACAACTCGTTGACGGTACCGGAAGCGCCAGCTTTGAAACGGGATGGTTCTCTTGGTTCGTGGGGTAAGATGCTCGTTGGTGCCCTTACGAGAAGTAGCTCCGGAAACGGCCGTCGGTCTCGTACGAACAGTCTTGCTACTAGGGAGCGAAGGCAGAATACTGACTCGAGCATCAGTCGGGAGAGTGGCGGAAGCTTGGCAAGCCCCAAGGCGGACAAGAACGAACTTGGGTCAGCATTTCCGTTTGGTGGCGGTCAACAGTCTGTGATGCAATCGTCGTCCGCCTCAACGTCGATGCAGTCCCTCGCACTACCAACACCTCCGAGAAGTGGCGTGTCCCCAATTCCGTTGGCTTCTAACCTCGATCTCACAAAATACAACCAGGATGCCAAACTGTTCCCATTCCCAGGGATCAAGAAGCTCGAGGAGCAACGGATAAATAATCGGAATCGTCGCGGATTTTCGATATCATCCTCCACTCCGGATATTGTCCTGTCCCTTCATGGGAGCGAGAACGAGATTCCACTGCCTTCCAGCTCGTCGAGCAATACGCCTTCCAATTCCCCCGATATCAAACGGGATCGAGTTCTTGCACACCAAGTCTCGGATACGCACCTCATCTCCAAGTTCAAGAGCTTGAACTCTCCACCTCTATCTACCGCGCCCTCGTTATCGGCGCACGACTATATCAATGCTGGGCAAATACCAAATACCCCCCAGTCAGCTGGCTCGATCTTGCTCAAGACACTTCCTACCAACCGTGAAGGTGTCCGCAAGTGGCTAAACAATAGATTCGTGTCATCAACGCCTACCTTGGCAATCAGCTCTTCTACCTCCGCCAACCTAACTATTCGCCCCACCCTTCCCTCTAAAAAGCCTTCCCTTTCCGAGATATTAAGGTGGAAAAAGGAGAGCGACCTGACTTCAGACTGGGAAGATATAAGCCCTCCGGAGAAGTCGCGGACGCCAACGAGCGCTACCAATGGGACCCTGTTGCTTGGGAAGTCACAGAATGGAGACTTCTCTCCAACGACCCCAAATGGAAGTTCTGCACACGAAGATGTACAGAAGACGCCTCGAGCGAGCAAAATTTCCAAGTCTGGCAATGGCGTCGCCCCTCCCTCTCCATTAGAGCCCCCCACGCAACCTGCGCTGGGAACTTTGACGTCTCCTCCTACTCCATCGCCCCCGGAGCCTGCACCATCATCCACGCCTGAACCTTGGTCGTCTCTGTCTGATTATCCTCAGCCAACAACCTCTGAGTCGTCTTCGAACACATCTTCGCAATACTCCGAGTATCCTTCAAAAGGGGCAGTTATCATGGAACGTCTTGATGAAATGATTGGGCGTGGTCCGAAGGGTCCGGTCTGGCCATCCGCGATCGATGACCCACCGCGGAAATTGTTGTTGGCGGCTCCTGTCTTGCAGGTCGTCAACTCGAATACGGTCAAAGATCGGTTCCTTTTCCTCTTCAACGACATTTTCATCGTCACCAAACCTATCATACAGGACCCTGACGCCTTCCTTGAGTTGTCGAAGCCGAATCCCTCGGATCGGAAGTTTGTCGTGAGGAATGTCGTCCTCTTGCGCAATCTGCGATTTAGCGGCGAACGCGAAGAGCCTCGGTCACGGACCGTGCCACGCAACGCGTTCACTCAGTTGTTTGTTGAACAATTCGCCAGCGACGCCGATCAAGCCATCGTGTCGTTGTTCAACAACTTGGGACAGCCCGATGATCCCGTGGCGTTGGCACAGCTTCTATTCCGTACGCCAGGGATCGATCGCGCACAGCTCGGTGATTATCTGTCCAGGAGGACATCGCGTGTCGTTCTCAAACATTTCCTTGATGTGTTTGGGTTCACGAGTGTCAGGGTCGACAAAGCGCTTCGCATCTTCTTGCACACCGTCAACCTCCCCGTCCGTGCTAGCCAGGGAATCAGCCCTCTGGAAATCCTGCTTGATTCCTTCTCCAGTCGGTGGTACGATGCGAACGCATCACAGGTTGCTTTTGACAAGGATCTCGCTTACAGGTTTTCGAGAGCGATCGTGCAGCTCAATGAGGCTTTGCACGGTGGGATCAGTCAGGAGCCTGGCTCCACCGGCTACTTGAAGAGAACCTTCAGTGCCAGAGACTTCCTGGATGCCTTCCGCCGTCATGATCCTCGAAGCCTACTGTCGGACGAAGTACTCGGTGACGTCTACGACTCTATCCGCCGAGACCCTCTCTCACAGGCTCGTCACCCATCTTCCACTGGTCCTCCCGAGATCACTATCACTATCAAGCGCCCGCTTCCCTCACGTCTGACTTACAAAGTCCAGTCTGAACCGATTGTCATCCGCATCCCCCAACCCGACCCCAACTTCGGTATTGAGTTGTTCGGACACGAGCTCTCGTTCGATCCTCCCGTTCTCTCATTCGCGAAGTCCTCTGAAGCTTCGTTCAGGGTGACGGGGTCGTTGTTTGGTGTTACGACGATGCTGATGTTACGTTCTGGATCGAACGCACTGCTATACACCGGTCTTCCATCGAGCTGCATAATCTCGGTGGAGCGCGCTTTCATGCGGAATACCTTCCAGGTTGCATTCCTGAACCACAACAGCGCCCAGCGCAGATATATGTTCAGCTTCGCTGACCCACTCGTGCGACACGAATGGGCAACCTCGCTGAAGAGGTTGACCGATGCATCTTCTTCGAACGCCCCCTCGTTGACACTCAACGTGGCACCCTTCCAAGCGAGATTTACTCAGGCTGTCACCGACATCGTGTTCAGAGTATTGCAGGAGACTCTCATCGGTCCAGAAGCCTTTACCATTCAACAGGCCCCCTTGAAGTTGAACAGCACGCTCAAGCGTCTCAACTCCACGGGACACTCTACCCATGATTCCCAGTTTTCGCTAGCTTCTGCATCTCCTGACCTCGTGCGATCGAAATCGAGGAGCCGGGTGTATCATCATCATGGGCCTGGGAAGCTTGAAGCTGAGAGTACATGTCTTGCATCTCATTCGAGAAGTAGTAGCGAAGATGATGCAAACGGGGCTAGCTCGCGGTCGCGACCGGAGGAGCGACTGTGGTCTGGAAAAGATTTGGAGTTGTTTTGTCACCAGAACAGCTCGATCGCGCAAGTGCTCGAGATTATCTTGCCTGCTATTTCCAGTCAACCACTCCCATCACAATGACAATAACACGCATTATGCATACATTCATTAGTAAGTCATGTCACGATTCGTCCCAAGCACAGCGTTAACAATAACCCCCCAGCTTTCTCACTCTCGTTATCGATTTCAGTCTGATCTATATCTATCACCGCTATCTTTTTACTTAGTCCACAGTTCATTAGTATGTGTATTCCATCGTTCTGCTGTACTGCCTTGGGCACTGCTATCTCGTCTGAATCCTTCACCTCATCAACGCATCTGGTTTTCTCTAGTTTCTTTTCAGGTTTCCCTATCAATATCATGGCATTTTCTGGCCCTCTCACGAGCTACTGATTGTGTGATTTATGTAACTTGGCAAGATCGGAACTCAGTTTGAGCGAGGCCCAATCGGAAACACGAGTTCGACTAGGCCGCCTACTAGATGCCCAGACTGGCCACGCCAACCCATCGCTATTGACAACCCTTGTCCTCCTCCTCGTCCTCTTCCTCGATCACCGTTGGCCATGGCGAGAACGTACGCCGACGTGAATGCATCCTTGGGACGCTCATGGCACGACTATGGTCAGCACACGGTCCTCGCGACCTTTCCATACCCACTGTCTCATGTGGCGAATGTCGATCTAACTCTTCTGTACATGCAGAAAATTTCAACATCGAGTGGAGCTCGCCGGAGCGTTATGAGATTATCGACCGTATAGGAGGAGGACGGTACTCTGAAGTAAGTGCCAACCCTACCTTCTGGCAAGCGACCCATCGTGAACGCCGTACGCCCATTAGGTTTTCAAAGGAATTGATATGGTGAACTCGGAGACGTGTATCATCAAAGTGCTCAAGCCCGTCGCACCGAAGAAGATCAAGAGAGAGGTCAAGATCCTTCGTAACTTGACTGGGGGTTCGAACATCGTTACCCTACGCGACGTCGCTCAGGATCCTGCGACGAGATGTCACAGCCTCATCATGGAATACGTGGAGAACGTGGACTGGAAGATACTCTTCACTTCCTTGAACGAGCTTGACGTCAAGTATTATACGTTTCAGTTGCTCAAGGTCAGTGACTTGTGTGTGTGGGTCCCGCCACAGCAAGTTCACGATCGTTTTTAGGCTCTAGATTTCGTTCATTCGCGCGGGATTATGCACAGAGACGTGAAGCCAGGGAACGTTATGATTGATCACCGACGTCGAAAGGTGGGTTACTACCTGTGTGTTCTTCCGGCGTCGCAGAATTTACCTCAACATACGACTTTGCAGCTGCGACTGATTGACTGGGGTTTAGCCGAGTTCTATCACCCAGGTACTCCCTATCACATTCGCGTCGGGTCCCGATATTACAAGGCTCCCGAGTTACTCGTTGGATACAAGCAGTACGACTATAGCCTCGACATTTGGAGCGTGGGATGTATGTTCGCGTCGATGGTGAGGACCCACTCTAGTCTCGGGGTGAAAGCTGACCGCGCGCTCCCGACAGATTTTCCGAAGGGAACATTTCTTCCGAGGTGTAGACAACGACGATCAACTTCTCAAAATCTTGAAAGTCCTTGGCACGGACTGCTTCGATGCATGGCTAAGGGCGTATGAAATACCCTTTGAGACAGATTTGGACAGTCTTTTACAAGTGTCAGTCAACGTCACCTGAAATCCTTGCCCGAGTTGATGTGCTTCGCCCGTTCTTAGATACCCCAGACAACAGTGGACGCGTTATGTTAACCAAGATAATCAACACCTCGCCACAACCGAGGCAATGGACTTCTTGGACAAATTACTTCGATATGATCACCAGAAACGGCTAACGGCGCGGGAAGCTCAAGGCCACTCCTATTTCAGTGAGATCCAGCCGCATCTCCGCACCGTCGACTGTTCATATCTCATTTCCACAGATTTGGTCAGACTCGAGGCAGCGTCCCACAAGGAAGACTCCGCAGAGTATATCAGTGATTCCGGTTTTTGCTCAATGTAGGGAAACGTTTGGTTCTTCATTTGTGGATCATGTGTGGGTGTATGTTTGATGTTACACTATTAATTCCTAGGGGGTCCCTGTAGATGGATGATCGCGGCGATGTAGCGTTATGCGTAGCACAACTATATCAATTATCAGACCGTTGTGATACTGGAATCAGATAAGGCAATGTACCGAAGTCGATGCAACGTGTCGGAGCAGTGTTATAGATTCGGCAAAGTGTACAACGAGGTCGTGTACGTAGGCAACCATACAGTTGTTCACCATGTTTTCAGGAGCGTGTTTTTCATGCTTAAGCAAGGTGTTTCAGTTTCCCAGCCCAAGATATAACCCACTTGTCAGCGTCCCTGAGACCCATCCCATAGTGACCCACCATCGCTGCCAAAGCTGACCCTTGCTGCTTCAAACATGGAAGCGAGCTTCCTGCATCCCTCTCGAACGATAAGCTCACCTCGTTATGATTACTACTACACGCCTTGTGTTCGCTCGAAGAAGGCCGAGTCGCCGACGTCACAGTATTCCCCTTCACGACTTCACTATCCTCCGCGGAACGAGGTGACATACCGCTGCGAACCAACCACATCCAGCCCTATCCACTGGAAACGTACGCCACCTTCCCAATCGTGGGTCATAGAGGACGCTTTCAAACCGGTCCACCAGCAGACCATCGAAGAATGGGTCAATGAGCAGATCCATTTGACAGACCGCTCCAACTATGAGCGAAGAACACAACCGTTGGGGAAGGAGGAGCTCCGTCAGCGAATGTGGGATGAGCTGTTGTACGAGTACGAAGCTGAAGCTCACAAGTGGATGAACCATGAGGCAGAGATGCGAAGAAGGGCGCAGGAACTGGAGCGCGAACAAGCGAGACGAAGAGTGGTCCAAGAAGATATCATGAGAATTCAAGCGCGAGTCCGGGAGAGACGAGATAGCGAGCGGCAAGCCATCGCGGAGGAGCGGAGGAGGAGTGTGGAGAAGGCGAAGGAGACAGTACGGAGGGAGCAAGCCAGGGCTGAAAGAGCGGTTCTCGAAGCATGGAACTCGTATGAATCACGGTGGACTGCTATTTCCGTCTCGTCAGAGTCCCTCGCTTTTCGTGACATCCCTTGGCCACTTCTTACCTCTCCTGCAAGCACAGCGGACATCACGGCCCAGAACATCAGTAACTTCTTGCTGCACCCCGTACATTCATGCGACCAATCGCGACGAGAGAGGATTCGTACGGCTTTGCTCCGCTGGCACCCGGATCGTTTCTGTCGCATATTCCAAAGAATCGTCGATTCAGATAAGAGCGTAGTCGAGGAGGGCGTAGGCGTCATCGCCAGGTGCCTCAATGAGCTCCTAGCAAAGGAGGGGAAGGAGGTTGTCCGGCAGGCGAGTCTTCTCCGCCTGCATGACCGCTCAACTTGCTGAACAAACATTACAGAGCAGATGAGAGACGTCCGGACCTTGAGACTCATTCGGAAGAAAACCGACGATTTGCGTTGCCCAACGGGCCGCAGAGCAACAAACGTCTATGGGGGTGTCGAGAAAACATGTGGATAAGGATCAATTGTGAACTTATGGTGTACTTACTGCCCGACGTTGGCCCGATGTACTACTAACTGTATGATATCTGTAATGTACATTGGTACGACACTCACTGTGAATGTGAATCATGTGCATGATGACCTGGACGGATCATTCTGGTACTCCTCGGAGTAAATTCGACACAAGGGTCTATGGCTTGACATGAGATCCCTGGGAGGTATTTCTCAGGAGCGGCCCGGCTCGAGACTTGGCGGTCAGCTGAATGAAACTTGAGCAGAGCCCATCGGTTCAAGGTCGGCGGCTAGGCCTAACAAGCGATCTTTTGCTCACATGAACTCTGCCACCGCAAGGGGTAGAAGCAGCATATCCGAGATTAACCGGCATTTGCTCCAGTTCAAGCTGAGCTCCTCCGCTAGCTACAATCCGAGCTCTTCGCTGGTGAAGCAGGACGTGGAAGGCTAGAATGCTCTTGTTTCGAGTTGCGGAGTCGTCTCGCAGTGACGATCACCCCAACTCCTTCAAGAAGGTATGTTAATCCCCCGCCATGTGCATCATGTGGTCCCGGTATAATCTCGCTGTTCTGCCCTAAATATACTACAGGAACACGTAGACCTTATGATGCGACGCTTCAAGTTATGTTCGTGAAAGCTATAAAGATGAGAACAAATGTCTCGAGGTTCCCATCGTGACTCGCAATAGCAACGATATCATGGTGAAACTCAGCGTCAGCTTGGTTTCCTTGGCCCTTGCTGCCTCTTCGGTCTGTTGAATGACGTATGTATCGCCACGAAAGAAACTTACTGAATTTTCAGTTCGCGGTCCCGTCTGGATTCGTCGCAACCTCAGGACAATCATTTCACCTTGATGGCCGGCCATACACCTTTTTCGGGTGAGTTTGAATAGAGTGATATGTGTTCTAACTTCTTACACCACGGGCTTTCACAGGTCCAATTCTTACTGGGTTGGCTTGACTGATCTGAGCTACGATGACATGAACACCGCTTTCGCGAACATTGCTGCGACCGGCGCGACAACAGTCAGGACTTGGTAGAGATTCGCACAGTGACATGTTGTGGCTCCCGTTGACGTCCGCATGCAGGGGTTTCAACGACGTCACAAGCCCAAGTAATGGGGGTGCATACTACCAGCTTTGGAATGGAAGTACCCCCACGATCAACTCCGGACCTAATGGATTGCAAAACTTCGGTAAGCATCGATACTTCCCCTCTTTCTGTGAGGTTAGCTCACACTACATAACAGACACCGTCGTTTCCGCCGCAAAAGCAAACAATCTGCGACTCATTGTCACGATGTAGGAGGACTTCGTTATATCTCATTGAATTACTTCACATCCCTGTCTAGGACGAACAACTGGGGCGACTACGGCGGCATGGATGTCTACGTCAACCAGATAGTCGGACAAGGCCAGCCTCACGACTACTTCTACACGAACCCGGAAATCATGGTAAGTGACCTTCATGGCATTGTATATCCGACACTGAGTACTTACAGGCCGCGTACCAAAACTACATGAAAGTATGGGTAGAGCGTTACATTGACGAGCCAACGATATTTGCCTGGGAATTGGGTAATTTTCGCTGCTGAATCTTGATTTGCTTCGGCTGACTTTGTTTGTGAAGCAAACGAGCCCCGCTGCACTGGATCTACTCCGTAAATCATGCACCAAGTGGTTCCTTTGTAGTCTTTCTGACTGATTATCTCAGGGCGACTTCTGGCAATTGCACGACGGAGACCATCACCACTTGGGCCCGAACGATGTCAGCCTTCATCAAGTCCTTAGACCCTAACCACATGGTCACCCTTGGTGACGAGGGTTGGTTCAATGAACCTGGTAACCCGGACTACTCCTACGGGTGAATACATTGAACTCTTCTTTCGAGATCCGTGTCTAAGTTCAACCTCTCAGTGGTTCGCAAGGCATCGACTTTAACGCCAACCTTGGCATCACTACCCTCGACTTTGGCACATTCCATGTGAGTCATTTCATCGTTAGTCTCAGTCGTCGCGCTTCTCTGACGGACCGTTTCAGTTGTATCCGGTATGACACTTTCTTCTTATTTTCTCTAGCATGCATTTATTCGTGCCAATTGCGTAGTTCTCTTGGGGCGAAACTGCAAGGTACGTCAACTTTGGTTTGCTGATGGTTTGTGCCTGAACATCAATAGCCCGAGCACCTGGGGGGCACAATGGATTGAGAATCACAGGACATCTCAAGCTACCTACAACAAGCCAGTCGTTCTGGAGGAGTTCGGTGTCCTGGCGAACCAGAACCAAACTGAGACATACTTGAACTGGTACATCACGGCGCTCGACTCTGGTTTGACCGGTGCTATGATCTGGTGCGTCATTTTTTGGGGCGAGGTTCTGATGTCGTCGTTCATGGTGTTGTTTCCAGGCAAGCTGGGTCCAACCTGACCAATGGCCCAACTTCGAATGACGGATACACGATCTACCCTGAAACTCCTATCTATTACATGGAGACCGCCTTTTCGACCATGTTCAAGGGGAGGGACGCCATAGTGAATGAGATTAAGTAGTTGCACAAACCATCCATGAATACCCAGAGCAATGAAATGGTCCCCTGTTTTCATCTATTCGGTTGGGAAATCTGGTGTGGTTTGGTTGTGCGTCGTCCGTAGTGTCTAGTAACAGGCAGCTCTGAATGTCGAACAATTTATGGAGTCAGTTTCGGAATTGACACGTCCACTTCAGTAAATGGGCGTCTATAATAAACTGCTGACTAAAACTGGCTCGGCATGAATTTTGATTGTTCAACGTAGTCTCTACCATCATGTTTCGTCAGTTCGCGCGTCTTCCACTTCGCAGATGCTTGCATTCACAAGCAAGCGCCAGTCCTCGATCCTTTTCTCGACATAACCGTCCTGCTTACGCGCTGGGCGCATCCGTGGCTGTCGCAGGCTATTTAGCTTGGTCATTGAGCTCAAACGGTCGGCATCTTTCGTTGGATGCGGAACCCGTTCCGAGTGCGTATGTTTACTACCTAATAACTTGTTCCATTCTCTGACATCGACGTTCCACGTGAGTAGCACCCAAAAAGCGACCTGCGGCACCAAAGTCTGCCTCTTCGCAACCCTCCGATGCATCGACACCTTCAACGCCCTCTGCATCACAAAACGACGCGCCCGAACTAGACACGACCTCCCCAGAGAGTGAAAAACCTTCCTCGTCGACACCGGAAACACCAACAGAAGGTGAGGGAGAGCAAGAAGACTCTTCCGCCAGTGGGGCTTTCAACCCGGAGACAGGGGAAATCAACTGGGATTGCCCGTGTCTTGGTGGAATGGCGCATGGACCCTGTGGTCAGCAGTTCCGGGAAGCGTTCTCTTGTTTCGTTCACTCCGAGGCCGAGCCAAAGGGGATGGACTGCGTTGAGAAGTTCAAGGCCATGCAGGATTGTTTCCGGGAACACCCCGACGTGTATGGAGACGGTAAGTGCGCCTGCTATCGAGAAGTATTGGTTTGTTTAATTGGCTCGCAGAAATTATGGATGACGATGACGACGAAGAACTACCTGCCGGGGCTGTAACTACCGATGTCGAAAATCCTGAGGGACAGACTCCCCTCGTGGACACCTTTTCCGTCGAGACGAGTGAACACAAGCCCACCTCCACGTCATCCTAGAAGTATGACACCCCATAGACATAGCATATATCAGATGAAGTATTTGATTTATCACATTCATAATCACTGCTCAGCACTGGAATACAACAAAGTAAAAGAGCTAAGAAAACCAAGATATCACATGGGTGAGTCTACAATCGGGTGAGCAATCAATTTTGGAAGCGCTTTTCGATGACTTGGTCATTCAGCCTGTATCCGTTGGTCGCAAAGAGCTTCGAATGCAAGAATGGGGAGATATCGTAGATGTCGTGCTCCTTTGCCTATGATGATGTCAGTCATTGAGATCCCAGGAAAGAATGTATCTTTTACCCTTTCTTCGAGCTCGGAGACCTTGATCGTGACTAACTCGGGCTGTTCGTGCCTCTGAAGTTGGTAGAAGCGAGCTTTCTCCTTGACGAGTTGACCCAGAATGAACGCGAGAAGTTCCTCGTAGTCTCGAGCCTGTGTGAGATACTTTCGGAAGCTCTGAAAACCGATGGTCAACCCCAAGCATCAAGCATGGTACACCGGGACTCACCCTTTCGAGACTTTTCTTGATAGTCAGTTTTTGCGCGCTGACGAAGCTGCCAACTGCCACCGATATAGCCAAGTCGATGTCATCAGCACGAACATATTCTCGGAGACACATCTTGGCGCTGGCTTCTGCCATCCGAATCATGCTCTCCAAATGACGGATCGTAATAGGGTAAGAGCCCGTAGCCAAAGACTCCCTCCGAAGGTCTGCAAAGAGACGCGATAGTTTTTCCTGGTCCAATTCGTACAGCTGGGGCCGAACTCGTTCTCTGGCGTACATGATGAACTTGCGGAGAAGATCCTGGGGTATAACCTAGAGTCCGACAGTCACAACCATTCTCCTCGCAAGAACTAATGCGGCTTACATCGGCGTCGAGAACGGTGCCGACATTCATCTCTTCCTTGTCAGGGGTAAACTTGGGGTGGCTGCGCAGGTGGCTCCCCACAACAAAACGTGCAAGGAGCTCATCTTGCACGGGGTCGACGGTATCCTTCACGACACAGAGGACATCGAATCGCGAGAGAATGGGTTCTGTCAGTTCCACATTCTGCTGGAATGGTATTGTTGGGTTGTAGCGTCCGCGAATAGGGTTAGCTGCGGCGATGACCGCACAGCGAGCTCGGAGCGAGGTCACAATACCAGCCTTTGAGATAGAAATAGATTGTTGCTCCATGGCTTCGTGAATAGACGTTCGATCTGCATCATTCATTTTGTCGAACTCATCGATGAGGCACGTTCCTTTGTCGGCCAAGACAAGGGCGCCGCCCTCCAGCGTCCACTCCTGGGTGACGGGGTCTCTGCGGACGCTGGCCGTCAAACCAACTGCGGAAGCGCCTTGCCCAGTAGCAAATACAGAACGATGTGCTGTTTTTTCCACATATTTCAGGATCTGTGATTTGGCTGTACCAGGGTCTCCGAGAAGGAGAACATTGATATCGCCTCGGATAGGATGCTTCCGTTGGACGTCCTTTGGGACTCCGCCGAAAAGGGAGAGCGCAATGGCTGTCTTGATATCTTCGTGGCCATATATGGATGGGGCGATAGATTTGATGATCCGCTTGCGGATGCGCTCATCCCGAGCGAGGGCTCGAATTTCCTTTTCATCTTCCTCTGTGAGCCTGAAGGCAGCAAAGAGGTCCTCCTTTTTATTGATGTGATTTGCTTCGATGATGGTGGAGAAAACGGGGAAACCATTCTTGGAGTTGAGAGATGCATCGAAGTTGTTTCTGTATATTCCAGTCACTTCCTGAATCCGAGAGTAAGCAGGATTCATCAATTTCGAGCCAATGGCGACCTACAATCTCTTCTCCGGGCTTTGCTTGGTCGATCAGGTCCCAAAGAAGAATAACCTCACGGTGTCTTGGAAGACGGCCTGGTGGAACGGATCCTGGAGATTCTTGTAAGGTCATCTTCTGATAGTTACGGTACACTGTCTACCGTACGAATTTGTCAATAACATGATTGATAATAAGCCACTTAACTCACCTGTTCAGAGTTGACGGGGAATGGACCCTTGCTCTCGCAATTGGGACAATAACTAATCCTAACCTCCTTGGTCGCATCTTGGTAGAATGGGCCAAGAACGGCACCACACTTGCGACAGTCAAATTTCACGTACTTCAATTGAGGAAAGACCCCAGTACGTCGAGTTACGACACCAGAAACTCGAACCAGATTGTTCAGGTTTGAGCGGCGGAGGTCGCGGAGAGATGAGCTGAGTGGAAGATCGGAAATGCGAACATGTACTTCCGAGTGAATTCGTTCGTAGGATGGGTAGTATACAAGAATTGCGTTCAACGCCACTTCATCGAAAATTACGAGCATTGCGGCGGGGGAGTTCGTGAGGAAATAAGCAAGAATCGGCTTTGAGAGTGCAAGGTGGAGGTACGACACTTCGAGTGATTCGGCGTTCGCTTGGGACTTGTCAGCGCATGGACATAGATCAAGCATGGATGCATACTCTCTCCAAGATTGCGGATGCGTTGGCCATATACTGAATTTCCATTCTCATCAACATAGGTCATCAAGAATTGGCGGAAATGCTTGACAATCGAACGGCGGACACGGTCATTGGCAATCCATTCGACGATAGATTTTGCCTTGATGTCACTAAGTTGTTCCAGGGGTATTTCCTGTGAGTGGGATTGTCAGCATTGATGACCATTCGAGATCAAGTGTACGAACATCTTCAATTCCGTCCATATCATCCAAATCCCGACGTTCATCATACTGACGACGGGTACGGCGCTTCATGCGGGCCACGCCCAGTCCTCCGTCTAGTGCGTCCTCGTCTTCTATGTCATCGCTCTCCAAAAATCGAGGTGCACGACTTCTAACAGCAGCACGACCCCCTCTTCTTCCGGAGCGTTCTAACCGATCTCGTCGGTCCATGTTCACCTCGGCAGCTTTACGGGCGGCGCCGGACAATTCCTCGTATTCTCCTTCGTCATCGATATCGCGGTCGGAGAAACGATCAAGGAGCTCGTTAGCGGTATAATCTCTTTCGTGGATCACGGTGGATGAGCAGGAGAAGTGTGTCATTTATGTTGACTTACTCCTCCATATCGTCTGCAAACAGGTCTTCACCCTCGACTTCTTCGTCATTTTCTTCGAGATCTCTCACGGCATCGCGCTCGTCCAAGCTATCTTCAGTGTCGGAAAATGGAGCTGGAGGCGAAGAGGGGGGCAACGAAGACGAGGATTCGCGCCTTATTGGGGTGGGTTGGGGAATGGGGGAACTGCTGGGTATTCCGGGTGACCTTGCACGCTTAACACGCCTGGGCGTCTGGGACTGTGATGGATGTGAGACTTGACTTTGACTTGGACGTGAATCTTACCATGATGGCTGTCGATGAGGAGGACAAGGAAACGCGTCGCGACGCGTCTCAATTTCGCCTGAGTTTGAAAGCGCGGTAATAATGTTTATTTTATTTCTGCAGGATAACTAAAAATAAATAAATCCCAGTCCGTGACGTCCATGACCACGTCGGCGGATTGGCAGACAGTGGTGAAGCAGGAGGAGGACTATCTGCGCAAGGTTCATCCAACCCCGGAGGATATTCCAGGATGTATGACTCTTTTGGACGGATTTCTCCTTTGCCACGGTGCGTACACATTCATCTGGTCTCTCTTCCAGCTCTCTTATTCTCCATGCAGTCCTCGGCAGTCAGGTCAAGTCGCTTTATAGATATGGTCGCATGTCCGAATGCCGTGACAAGATGGAGGACTTCAAGTTCTGTATGAGCCTCAAGTCCATGGACCCTGACGCCAAAAGAGATGCTTGGCTCCGTCGGCGTGCCGAATGGTGGGCCAACAGACGACTCGGGAAGAGCAGCGAGAATGTTTGGACCGTCAGGAGGTGCGTATTTGACAAATCTCTGTCAGATGAACTGATCACTCGCCACAACGAGCAGTGAACCTCTGTCAAATTGGCCACCGTCTCTTTTGGACAATCCCGCGCAAGGCTCCGGTACGATTGCCTGAAATTGAAGTTTATGGCCAGAGGGCAATCAATCAGATGATACACCCTTCGTTCGGATGGTTTCATAGCCTTCCCATATTATGTCACTAACGTGTCGGTCACCGAGCGCGTACATATGTGTGGATTCATGAGTGCCCCCATCTAGATCTGCAAGGTGAAGCCAATCAATCAGAGTTCGCAAAAATGCCAGAAAGTCTCTTCCTAATACCAAGTACTTTGTCTACCCATTACGTGGTTCTCTGATTGGTTTGTACTTGTCCAAAACAAGATGATGATGCTCCACTCATCCTAGTGGTTGCATCTCGCATAGCCCGTATAACCGATACAACGACGCAAATGTCGTAACGTTTTTCACCAACCACCACCTACAATGGCATTCTCTAAACAACCTTGGAAGGGGCTTTTTCTTGTGTATGAGTTCGGCACCATCTTGCTGCAAGTACCCCTATGGACGCTTCGTTATATGTGCCCTTTTATGCGACCGTATCCCTCGTGGTCGCTCGGACACACCATCGCGGTTGAGTTTATCAGACGAATCACATACATCTCTTCTGTGTAAGCACTAGTCTACCATTCGACAAAATGGCTCTAAAATCCACCTCCCTCTCTTTACCAAACAGGACAGGGGGAATAGTGGGTTTGCCAAATCACCTTGCTGTTACGCCATCAAAGGTCGCGAAAGGTGTCTGGGTCGAGGCGGCACCTCACCTTGTGATAGCGGAGCTGGAGATATGGGCCTCTGTGTCAAAAGTCGAGCCGGAACGTATTCCAGGCTATTGGTACGCCAAGACAGGCCAAGGCTTCATTCCCGCTACACCAATTCGGCCTGAACAAAGAGTCTTCTACTGCCTGCACGGTGGGGGATACATTCAGTTATCTGCCCATCCAAGGGACATGACGTCGAACATCACTCGCGCTCTCGTCGAGTTGGGCGATTCCACCCCTCATGCTTTTGCGCTGGAATATCGCCTATCCTCTACCTCCCCGTTTCTTGATTGCAATCCCTTTCCGGCCGCTCTTCTTGACGCACTTGCTGGGTACAACTATCTGGTCAATGTAATGGGTTACTCTCCCTCCAACATCATCTTAACCGGTGACTCCGCCGGTGGCAATCTTGCACTTGCCTTGACTCGGTACCTTGTTCAACACAAGGATACCAAGACATCCTTGCCGGCACCTCCAGGGCATCTCTTGTTGCTCTCTCCATGGTCCGACCTCAGCACTTCGCATGACTGGCCGGGGTCTTCGACTCTGACCAACACCGCGGATTATCTGGGGTTCCATCACGCTGGACGAAGTTTATATTCCAAATATGCCTTTTTGGGACCCTTTGGTCTAGCGTTTGCTTTATACAATCCTTACATCTCCCCTGCTTCGTTATTTCCTTCTGACAACCAGGCACATTTCAAAGGCTTTCCGCGAACTTTTTTGGCCACAGGCACTGCTGAGAGGCTGTACGATCCAGTTCGAACGTTGAGGAGGAAGATGGCAGCCGATATGGGAGAGGGTAGTGGAGAGGGTCAGATCACGTATTTCGAGGGAAAGGATGCGATACATGATTTCGTCGTTTTCGAGTGGCATCCTTGCCGCCCGGCTGCGCTGAAAGCCATCCAAAAATGGCTCACCGCAGCCTAGCATACGAAGACCAATCCCACATATTATTCTTGTGGTGATTTCGTACCATTGTCAAACGGTTTTTTCGCAGCAATCGTGAAGTGCTTCACTGTACAGTCATTTTTTTTCTTCTCTTGTATGGTCGTGGACACCACAAATCGATTCCTCGGTTATGCTGACTGATATCTTCGCTCACCGTGATGTCAGGCTCTTGTGGCAAATTTGTCCATCACACCTTTAATTGATCGACAACCTCGGACTTTCGCCGGCGATTCTCATTCTATGCAACAATAGGCAACAAAAGGGACATTAATACCTCTTGTCTCACTCGGTCCCACAAGGCATCGACGATCTGGGTTCCTGGCAGCCGATCATTCAGTCCACACGTACTAGTCCGCAAGGTGAACCTGGCACAGTATCGTAACACTCAGTGTTGAATTTTGCATCCAAATTAGCTTTCCGACGGACGAGCGCATTTCCCGCGTCCCGGGAAGCCAGCTTTGATCGCGCGCCACGACTCATGCGTCTAGGCTGAGATCAAACTTGAAGACGACTCACTGTAACCCTCTATCCTCCATTGCGTGACCGGATGCTGGGGAGCTCGACTGGTGGTACAGTATTCGCGATGTCGTCGTCTTTGAATTCCGAACCAGCAAGCACTATGTTATGTTCAGAGCCTAGCTAGGGTTGGGCTAGAGTGTTTTATATCAGTATGGGACTGACGTGTACCTATCGGCAAACGGGATTTCGCAGATTGGCTGGTCATCACTGAGCGAAAGTTTCGCCAGGACTGAGACAAGGTTGAATCATTTATGAGATTGTGAGACATCCGCGTACGTGAAAACATTAGGCTAAACAAATGTACTACATCGAAGCAAAGACCTAGAACACAGTAAACTGTGTGAGATACAGTGTGAAAAAGTTCCTGGTGGTTCTACATGTGACTATGGCAAAGAAAGGTTTAACTGCCTTGGGAAGAACCATTGGGCGATCCTTTCCCATTCTCCACATGTTTCTCAGTTGCTTCTTCAGCGTCGCGCAATCCTCCGGCTTCCCAGTCACCGAGGTAGAAGTAGACTGCAGGAATACCAACGAACAAACCACCGATGATATTTCCGATGAGAGAAGCGATCAGAGATCTAAGATGCAAGAGTTTAGTGCTATTGTCCAATCAAAGAAGGAAGATCACTTGCTTTCTGATGTATTCAGCGGTAGTGAGCTTGGGAAAGCGAGTTAGAAATCGACCAAAAACTCCTGAGGTTATGAGAATTACTCACGTGGCCGCCGAGCATGATGCCCAATGGTAACGAGAACATGTTGGCGATAACTATGGAAATGCACAATTAAACAAGGTCAACCTCCCGGAAAGATGAGTTACCGTGATCAAAACCGCATGCGACGAAGACCTAGGGATAAACCATCAATGTACAGTTCCCGCACGCATACAGTGCACTTGTACGAACCCAAATCGGGAACCAAGTTGCAACAATCTTTGAGATAGTGTCGCTGGCCGCCGCAGCTTGCTGTTGAAAGGATGAGCAAGAAGCAGCCGGACAAACTAGTGATTACTTGCCCAGACTGCTATGCAAACCAGCCAGTTACAACCAATTCCTCGCAGGACGATTTGACCCCACGTGGGGGTGACGGCTTTCGAGCTAAGATAAAACATGTTAGTTTTCACTCCCACCACTAGACCAATCATATACGTACACAACGAAGCTCTGTACATAGCCGAGGTATGGTTGGACAGTCATCAAAGCGTCGTCTGTGCGGGATAAATTGTTAGGAATATTCAATACTAAAAATGAGAAAAGATGAACATTTTGCCATTAGGGCTGCAAAAAAAAGGCTTCCAACCAAGTTGCCGAAGAGAACTGTCATGCAAAATATTTAGTCTCACTCCGCTCGGGAACGAGATGCTGCATACCAATGATCCAGTTGACAGGGAGGCCCCACCATGGGATTGCACCCTTGAGGATAGCCATAGGGAAAATCTACCAGACCTCAGAGGCTGTATGCGAAAAAGAACACCGGCGGGCTTACCATGAGGTTACTCGTGAGCAGTTCAAGTCCTTGGAGAGTGATCCTAAAAAATGCGCGGTAAGTATAATATCTCTTTTCAGGCGTGGTTGATTACATTACGAGTCCAACGGGGAAAACAAATCCACCCATAACTTTCACGAGGCCAGGGTTGGTGGCGGCGATGCCCGCCGAACCACCAGCGATGATGAGATCAAGAAGGCCACCAAATGACAACATGACACCAGCCAACACCTGGCACAGATAAGTCCATACATGCAAGCTGAATACTCCGAGCGACTTACAGCCTTGAAGAACGTTTTGTCATATCGAGTCTTGTGTTTCGCCACAGCCATCTCCACAAGGACTGCAGCAGTGTCAGCTGACTTGAGGGTCATAGGAGCGTTGGCCATTGTTGAGTTGAGAGACAGCTGCGGCACCTAATTGGTACAAGGGAGATGCGTCCTGCTGCGTCGCTGGATCCCTCGGGGCCCTATATACTTGCCATGAATCGTCGGATTACCCCTGGCAGTTTCCAGGCATGGGGTTTACGAAACTCCATCGCACGCTTTCGACCTCAGATTCCTAACCAAAATGAGATTTCGTTCATAGATGGGAATGTCACGGTGCTTCTGCGCGGGTCCAATGGAGGCGTATACAAACCTGCTGACACACTCAAAGGATCACCTGAAATACAGTCCTGATGTGACAGCGCCATTCCACTTACCGTTCGGCGGAACAAACCGCGTTTAGTGCGTGTAATGGGCCTGGAAGTAGGGAACGTTTTCCCCCCGGAAACGCGGGGAACAGTAGTGGGGCATGCCACCTCTGGACAAACTTAGTAACATGTCCGACGGCAAACAGCCGTATCAAAAATATCTCATCAAAGCGAGATGATATGATGGAAGCGTTTCTCGTCGGTCACAACCGACGCTGATAGACTTACCTACTAATCGTTCAGTGAGTAGAGCTAAGCCGTGCTGTGCGAGTTTGAAAAGTCTGAATGAAGGAAGCAGTTGGCTTGAGGCTCGCCACGCCGAGATTGAAGAAATGAGGCTGATGATGGACCCAAAGTGCCCTTCGCCTCGGCGGCCTAAAAGGTGGGGCTCACACGCGCACCGGTTGATCGATTTTCCGGAGCATGGTAGTATACGTCACGTGGTGTATAACACATGTTCTGTTCGGAGACATGGGACCTTTGTTTTTGGGCCGCATGGATCACCATTTGAATCCGCGAGCAATACTTAGTTGCGACCATCACAGTTAGGCGCCAGCTAATCTCCCGATGCAGACTAAAGGGTCGGGATGAAGCCTGAGCCCGGAGTCGTTCATGGCAGGCTCACCAATGAACGAAACGACACGCGCCTCCTCCACCGCAGAATTATGGCAAGGGCTATCAGCTGGGATACATCAACCCTGGATAAAGATTAAACAAAGTTTGTCGCAAGCATGCCGTCTTCCACTTGTAAACCTCAGATCACAGTCAGCAACACACCTTCAACACGTTGTCCGCATTACTGATCTAGGGTTCCAATCTAACAATGATGCATGTCCAACCAACTTCCTGCCATCCAAATAGGGATAATCAAAGAACTTCATTTCTCTCTTGCTGCTCTCCAGATTGGTGTGAGAGCTTGGGCTACCGTGTTCGCGGCGACTTCCAAGTAACCGCGCTCCACTTCATCCGTGACCGCCGCCCATAATTTGCGCGCCCGCCACCTATCAGGGTGGAATCGCCGATGACTCTTCTCGACAAAATCTTGGTAATCTTGTAGCCGCATGTGAGACTTGACGGTCGCAAAGAAGGATTCAACTTCCGACCAATCAATATCTTCAACAGTCAGGCGCGAGGGCGGGTGCAACACAGGCCAGGGTATATCCTGAAAAGTAACCGGCTGTTCTGGGGTGAATTTGGCAGCGTCGAACTCGTCGGAAAGCATCCTGTAACGTTCCAGGGCTCTGTGGGTTGTCCATATACCAGACTCCCATCGCTGCCTTTGGCGCCGCTGATGATTTGCACGTTGTCGGAGCTGTTCTTCCTCATATGCCCGCCGCCGGGCCTCGATTTGATCCAAGAGCCTTTCTTGTTCGGCTAGGTGCCTTCGTAAGAATTTCTCGTCCTCTTCGCGTCTCCGCTGTATAGCCTCAGCCTTCAGACGCCGTTCCTCTTCCTCGACGCGTTCACGAGCTTCTCGTAGCTTGCGCTGTGTCTCCCAGATCGGTCGGTCATGCTCAAGCTCCCGAAGCTTGCGAATAGATTCAGCAATTTCGGCCTCTTTGGAGGACTCGGGATTCGACGGTCTTTCGTCCGGGTCAGCCTGAGACTGAGACTTTGCTTCTGGGGTATCAGCTTCGGGTTCATCATCTTCATCATCTTCGTCGCCATCATCCTCTTCATCTTCGTCGACTTCGTGCACTTTTAGCGTGCGTCAGTTATACGGCGTATCGAGCAAGCTGCTGACCGACCTGGAGGCACGGAGGAGAAGGTTCTTGGTTCGTAAAGTCTCCTTCGTGCGGCCTCTCGGTCATATTGTCGCAGCCTTTCCGACCTTTTCTTCTCGTATTTGGCGTGAGCTTTGTTGACACCCTCACGGGCAGCCTCCGGAGATAATGTTCGAGGTCGTTTAAAGGAGCGGAAACCAAAGGTTCGCTCCGCTTCATCGTCACCATCAGTGGGTTGGTTATCTGTCAAACACGTGAGATTGTTTCACGACGGTCTGATAGGGTGATATCAAACCTTTCCGTTCAGTGTTGTTCGCCGATTGAGAGGGGGCATGTTGTGATGGGAAGGTATCTTCAGTATCAACACGCATAGAGAAACTGCCGTCTGAGGGAGGCGGAGGAGGCGCTTGAAATCGCTTTTCCCGGGCCATCCTGTGCCTCGCCCATCTGTGAAGACGTTCCTTGTTGATCTTTTCGCGACTGGTCCTATCAGGTCTTCGAGCAGACTTTGGCTTTTGCGAGACCGAATCGTCAACCATCATTTCTTCGAGCTCGTCCTCGTCGGTAGTGGTTCCGAGGTCCTCTTCCTGGTCGACGTGACGAGAGCGAGCTCTCTTTTGTGGAGATGACTCGCCGACCCCTGGAGATGGCCTCTGAGTACGCTTACTCGTGGAAGGATGCGCGGTCTCGAAGGACTGGTTTGCGAGATCGACCTTGACAATGGCAGAGTATTTCGGCCAAGGGTATACCGCGCATCGATATGCGGGGTCAAGTTTGTAGATCTCCCATTGTTCCTGGAAGCAATGAATCTTTTCACTGAGGAAAGCCAAAGAAATAACATGAGTGGTCAGGCCACTACAGGAGCGCTCAACTTTCACCCTGCTCACCCGCAGATGTCAATGACTCGTGGCCAAACCCCTTCGTCCTGGGCACCCTCTTCCAAACGCGCGCGTGGCACGAAACGCCAGAAGTTTGTGCCTTTTGGTGTTGTTTCGACGACGATTCGTTTTGGTGGCGTGAGGTTCTCCGAAACATTGAGCGTTGGAATGCTGGGGTCTTCTACGAGCGCGGTTTTAGGATCAAAGGACGCGAAGAATAGTTTTGAATCTGGGAAACGTAGAATCCGAGATGGTTGTGTTGGATCGAGCAGACCGGGTTGTGTACTGCGTAGTGTGCGTAGACTGGGTTGTTGAGAATCGGTAGGCCCGTTGGACGGGGGTGCTGAATGGTTCATTTTGGGAGATGAAAGGGACTTGTTCGGAGTGGCGACCCAGTGGTAACGTTCGCCTTTCTTTAAACATGGACAGAACAAAAACGAGAAGTCAAGCGCGTGGGGTCAATGCAACGCTTTGATGTTGCTTTGCTTTGACCAGCGAGGTCAATTTCGGGTCTATTCTCTTGTTCTATCTGGATTTGCTCGACTTGGGCAGGCTTGGGTTGTCAGCAGCTGGGGGCAGTTGAGCCGAGGATGGTGTTGGATTGTCTGGGTTTGCATTGCTTGACTTGCGTTGACCGCCTGTGACTCGGTCAGTCGGAATATATCCCATGGACTGACTCAAAATCAGACTTGTATGAAAGTTTTCCTCGTCTTTGCGACGTACTGACCCCTACCAGCCCATGCATAGTTTCACAGCAGTCCTATCTCATCCTCACCTACGCTATCCAATCCTATGACTACTCTAAGGAACTTTCAGTCGGAAATCGACGAAATTCACGCTCGGGAGCTCGCGAAGCAGCGCACGCAGGGGAATCGTGCGATACCCACACAGGAAGCACAACGTCCCCGCGCACCCACCATATCGACCGCAAGTAGCACTACGCTATATGAATCAGATGCAGGACTACCCGACCTTGGTCCATCACAGGAGGAGGAGTATATTCTGGTACGTCGCAGATCGGTTCGCACGAACGTAGCCCCGTGTGGATAAAGATATCGTCAGGGACTACTTGCTGCACAGAATGATGAGCTGGCGCGGAATGCGCTGGCATCCCTCATGACTCGATACAACGGGGAGTACATTTTTCGGATCGGCCAACGTCCACCGGTGGATCCGCTCTTTGCCGGGGAGCGCTTCGATGATGCTCCGGGCTGGGTTGGTGTTAGCCGAACGCAAGAGGAAGTAGACGAGCTTTCGAATGCACTTGTTAAGGCACAGGATGATATCGGGGGGAAGGTGCGCGTCTTTCTACAACGGTGTATACCCTGACTCACTCTGAACACCTGACTCATAGGCATCGGTGCTACTTCGCGTTGAGGACTCCCATCCACGGGCTGCTCTTCTGCTACGGCTACCCCCGCCGAGTGTGGCCACGACCCCCGAAGTTCGTTGCGCTGTGGTCGGAAATGTCGACTCGGGGAAGTCCACAACGCTAGGTGTTCTCACACGAGGTAGTTTAAGCAACAACGTTTGTTGTATTCTCTCTGATCACAACCGTAGGTGCTCTTGACGATGGGAGGGGTAAAGCCCGAGTTACATTATTCAGACACAAACATGAGATAGAGACCGGCCGAACATCTAGCGTTGGCATGGAGGTTTGTGGCGCATCGTGGCCAGATTTACGCATTCTTACGGTTTTATGCAGATTCTTGGATTTTCGGTGACTGGTGTTGCCGTGTTACCTGGTGCAACAGGCCCCCACGACGTTGAGGGGGCTCGGCGTGACAAGTTGGGCTGGGATGAAATCTCTGCCCGCTCAGCGAAGATAGTCTCGTTCAGTGGTACGTGATCCCAGCTTTCTTCTCGTTCCAATCCTAACATTAATGCAGACTTGGCCGGTCACGAGCGATATCTGAAGACGACGCTTTATGGACTGACATCCGGTGCCCCGTCTTGTGTGATTTTGATGGTTGGTGCAAACGCGGGGCTTATCGGAATGTCGAAAGAACACCTCGCCATAGCACTGGCTCTGAATGTACCTGTTATTGTTTGCATCACAAAGGTGAGGCAATCTTGCGTTTCACTTGATAATTCTGACTCCATAAAGATTGACATGACCCC
Organism: Chalciporus chontae; assembly: GCA_038089555.1. Lineage (NCBI taxonomy): Eukaryota > Fungi > Basidiomycota > Agaricomycetes > Boletales > Boletaceae > Chalciporus > Chalciporus chontae. Next base: position 66,908 of record JBBPLD010000069.1, on the reverse strand, counting down.
ATCTAACATCCTTGCTGAGACGACTAAGCAAGTCACCAAGATCTTGAAAAGCCCTGGGTGCAGGTAGGTTGTTGGTACCTCTTCTCGTTGTTCTCATATCACCGAAAATACAGAAAGGTGCCGGTCTTCGTGGACTCCATGGAGGTAGCTGTTGGGCTCAGTGAAACGTTTGCACGACGCAAGTCAGTATTGGTGTGAAGGATACCTTTTGACTTTACTGATCGTCCCCCTTAGACTATGTCCAATCTTCAGAATCTCGAATGTCACTGGTGAAGGTTTGGACCACGTCCGTAATTCATTCCTTCCACGGAAATTGTTGTTGATTCACTTTCTAGCTTCGCACCTTCCTAAACCTATTGCCTGCTTCCGATGGGGATCGCGAGACTTTTTCAGTCGATCAACCTCTAGAGGTGATTCTCACTCCTTCGTCCATGATGCTTCATTGACACGTCGTAGTATTCGGTCACCGAAGTGTGGTCTGTGCCTTACGTTGGCACTGTGGTCAATGGCATTTTGAACAGCGGTAGAGTCAAGACAGGGGATCCAATCCTATTCGGACCTGACTCCAACGGCCACTTCCAGCAAACCGTTGTTCGGAGCATTCAGAGGAAACGGTGTGTGACTTCATCTCGATGCCCGGCGGTTAAAGGTCTGAACATGCGGATCAGAGCGGACGTTGTTACAGCGGAAGCTGGTCAATGTGTAGCACTGGCGCTCAAGCGAGTGAAGCGAGCCGCAGTCAGGAAAGGAATGGTCATCGTGCACAAGTCAGACACTCCACCCAAAGGTATGGATTGACGTCGCTTTCCGCGAGCTTGTCCTGATTTCTTCCAAGCTACCCTCCAGTTTGAGGGACAGGTGCTCATTCTATAGTAAGTCATGGCGTCGTCGGCATGGACACGGAGTTGAATTGTTGCAGCCACAATACTACGATGCAGCGAAACTACCAAGTATGTGCCATTGCCATTGGTAATCAGGACACTATCTGACCATATAACCGCAGGCGATGCTTCACTGCGGAGTGAGTTGAGTTGCCTTGAGCCACGAGGCAGGTAACTGACATCGATCACTTGCAGGCTGTGCGACAGACTGTCCGCATTATATCTATGGATCACCCCCAGGGAGTGCTCCGCACAGGTGATCGTGCTACCGTGCAATTCGAGTTCATATCGCAACCAGAGTACATCAAAGTTGGGATGAAGCTATTATTTAGAGAGGGGAAGACCAAGGTAAGTTGAAAGGTTGAGGCTATGTGCTTCTGTTCACGGTCTACCAGGGTCTTGGGGTAATCACCAAGTTGTTGTGAAGATCTTTCTGATTGTATATATATTGTTTTGTTATTTGTTTTCTGTTCAACTATGACGTCACGGTACAATAGATGGAATTTGGCTCACTTATAAGAGAGACTCCGATGTCAGCAACGTATCAAGCTGTTCCAACCGACGAATCCAGTCCACCATCTGCTGAACGCCCCCCTCGTTCTTCTCCCCGCAAACTCGTTCTTCTCCTCGTAACATTCTGTATCATAGCCCTCATTGTGTTTAGAGCCTATTTTTTCCATCATCATCAGCCTTCGCGACCGGACGACCAAGCACTTGATCAAGGAGCAACCTCCTCGTTGTATTCATCTCTGTTTCTATCCTCAACTATTTCGACCTCGGCGCCAACCCCGACTCAGTCCTCAGATATGCAAGGAAAGTATAGCGTAGGCTAGTGAGTCCGATCACCTCCATCCTGGTGGTCTTGTGCTCATGCTAATACGCCATATCAGCTTTGTTAACTGGTAGGTTACTCCTGCCATCTGTGATACATCTCTCTCATATTTACAGGGGCATCTATGGTCGCAAATTCACGCCGTCTCTAATCCCAGTAAACGACTTGACGTATGTCGAAGCTGTTCGACCTCCGTCCCGACGTTCTGACCCCCTTTCAGGCATATCCTTTACGCTTTTGCGAATGTGAGGGCTGACACGGGTGAGGTGCACCTATCCGACGTATGGGCGGACAAGGACATCCACTACCCGGGCGACTCCTGGAACGACGTCGGAAACAACCTTTATGGAAACTTGAAAGCAATCTACAAACTCAAGCAGCAGAACAGACACCTCAAAGTACTCCTCTCTATCGGTGGTTGGACTTATTCCCCTTCTTTCCACCCCGTCGTTGTCAACCCGCAGGCACGCTACAATTTCGTGCAGTCTGCTGTCAGGGTTTTGGAGGACTATGGCTTGGACGGTCTCGACATCGATTACGAGTATCCTTCCAACCACGAACAAGCAGCTGGGTATCGTGAACTTTTGAGGGAACTGCGTTATGCCCTGGATCAGCATGCGCTCAGCAAAGGCAACCATCACAGGTTCTTGCTCACCGTGAGTGTTAGCCACCACCGCGCCGCATTCGACTGACAGCTTCTAGATCGCTGCGCCGTGTGGACCAGACAACTATAGGAAACTCGATATTCGTGGGATGGACCCCTTCCTCGATTTCTGGAACCTGATGGCATACGACTTTTGTACGATTCATTTAAGCGCACTCAACCCCCACTAACACACCCTCGTCAGCGGGTTCTTGGGACACGGTCGCCAACCACCAAGCTAATATGTATGGACCGCCCATCAACGCTTCAGATGCCGTACAGTGGTACAACTCGAACGGTGTTGCGAGATCGAAGCTTGTTCTCGGAATTCCGCTTTATGGCAGGAGCTTCATGAACACGGGCGGTCCGGGCACTCCCTTCTCTGGTCTTGGTCCTGGAAGTTGGGAACAAGGGGTCTACGACTATCGCGCTCTTCCTCTTGCAGGTTCGTACCTGTTCCAGGACGATCAGAGGATTGCGAGCTGGTCATATGACTATCAGAAGAGGGAGATGATCAGCTTTGACAACGAGCATGTTGGCGCCATGAAGGGTCAGTGGATCCGAGAGCAGGGGTTAGGTGGCAGCATGTTTTGGGAGCTCAGCGGCGACAAGGGCAGTTATAGGGAAGGAATGGAGAGTGGTCCTGGCAAGGATCCCGTTCCTGGACAGAGCTTGGTGAGGATCGTCAAGGACGGGATGGGTCCGCTTGACGGGAGCCCAAACTGGTTGCGGTATGAACGCAGCCAGTTTGATAACCTTCGAAACGGCACTATTTAGCGCCTGAAGGTAACGCGGAAATATCAGTTGCAGCATTGGACGTGTAGGACAGTATGTAGTACAGTACGCTTTGCAAAGTCATTTTTATTATTGGGTCAGATTACCCAATCAATGTCAGAAAATTATCTTTCGGCGGGCTGTGGCATTTTATCATCTTGTTTCCTCACTCACCAGAGGCGTTGGGTTCATCATAGCCAGTGGCCGCGCTAGGTGACGAATCGCCGTCGATCACACACCTAATAACTTCGAACGGGATACCACGACAACCGCACGTTTCAAGCGCTGCATCACGGCCTCACAACACTAGACTGTACAACCTCTATAGATTTCTCTCATAGATCGGAAACACCATAGCGTCAATCTAATACCTACGATATCGATCCTTCCGTCGATTCTTCCACAATGTCACCTGCTCTTACAACCGAAACTACTGGCGCCGACTTTGCGTCAATCCTCGAATCACTGCGTTCTGCACCAACCGGACCAGGTGAGTCTATCCGCTCCACAAGGAAGAAAAACGAGGTAGCTTATATTCCACAGATGCCAAAGCCGCAGCCGATAAGCTTGCACTCGCCGTCTCCAAGGCCGGGATAGAGACACTGGTGTCCGTCACTCGTCCTGTTTGTCAATCGAGCCCAATTAGACTGATATCTACCCCTTTGTTAATTAGCGAACACAATATAATTTCTGCTTTGCACGCCTTCGCTCTCAATAAGAAATCGGGCTATGAACGAGAGTCGGCTGCCATTGGGTTCCGGTCGTTGCCTGCTGTTCTTGGGGCACCGAGTGCTCCGATCTGGCCTCCTAGCCTCCCCGTGTTGTTCGATCTCTACGGGGACAAGGGGGAGGTGGTGCGAAGTGCGGCTGCTGCTGCGACCAAGGCGATATTGGATCTTTTTCCTCCGGAGGCGATCAGAACTGTGTTTAGAATATTGGAGGATGTTTTGGAAAAAGGAAAGTGGCAGACAAAAGTGGGTGCGCTAGACGCACTGAAGAACTTTGTGTCCACTGCAAAAGAATCAGCAGCTGATGAACTGGGGCATATACTCCCGAAAATCGAGCTTGCGATGCACGACACTAAAAAAGAGGTGAGTAGAGCGCTCTACATGACGTGTGTGCGATGAGACGATCTGACGATTCGCTAGGTTGCTAGCTCGGCCGTCAAATGCGCTACGTCGCTTTGCAACACACTTGCAAACCCGGATCTAGCACCTCACGTACCTGCTCTCGTCAAATGCATGTCTAACCCGGATACGGTCCCAGCATGCATCAAGGCGCTTTCCTCAACGACCTTTGTCGCTGAGGTTACTGCACCTGCTCTCGCTGTTCTGGTACCGTTGCTTCTGAGGGCGCTTAACGATCGGAGCATGGAGGTTCAGCGACGCACAGTTGTGGTCATCGATAACCTCGTGAAGCTGGTTAGAAACCCCCAAGTTGCTGCACGATACCTCAGTCCGCTCGTGGATGGAGTCAAGAAAATCGCGGAAGGCGCTGCATTTCCCGAGGTCGGTCATCGTATTGATCAGGTTACTATACGCACGTTCTGATCATTCAATTTAGGTCCGCGCTTTCGGAGAGACTGCTTTGGATACGCTGTTGAAATCTGGAGCTTCATCGAGTGGGACTCCGCCCACTCGTGATCCCGATGCGGAGACCACCGAGATGTTCAAGGTCTTGCTCACGTTATTGCCTGATGAGCTCGCGGTGCGATCTGCAGAAGAGCCTAACCAGCCCTCGGCGTCAAGTCACACCTTGCTAACGCAATCTCTTCAATTCCAAGCATCCATGATAATCGATCTAGTTTACCAGAAGCGCTTCCTGGAAAAATCACAATGGAACCGTTGTGTTGGAGTCTACATGAAGCCGTGGCTAGGAGAGGATGAAGCGGCCAAATTTGCGGAGAGGGTCCGCTCTCACTTCTACGCCATCGAACAGGTGAGGTTCGTTATCGCTTGTGATCCGACGGAATTGACCGTTGTAAAAGGCGAAACATCGGTCGACAACAGGTGGTCCCAACGAAGAGGGCGAGCTCCTGTGTGATACATTATTTTCGCTCGCTTATGGTGCCCTCTTACTTCTCTCTCACACCACACTTCGTCTGTTCCGTGGACGTCGTTATGGTATCCTTGGTGCGAATGGGTCAGGGAAGTCGACTCTCATGCGACAGCTTCGTGATGGGAAGGTGGAGAACTTCCCACCACAGGATCAACTCCGGTGTGTTATGGTAGAACATTCTCTACAAGGCGAAGATACCTCCCTCTCCGTCTTGGACTTTGTTGCGTCGGGTAGGTTGTTCGCCGTATTCACCGTTCAATTCATCCAAATGCCTTGCTCAGACAACGCGCTCAAGGATGTGCCAAGGCCGAAGATCAGGGACCAGCTTCTCGAGGTTGGCTTCGATGATGCCAGACAGGCCGAGGTTGTCGGCGGACTTTCAGGGGGTTGGAAGATGAAATTGGAGTTGGCCCGTGCAATGTTGTACAATGCTGACTTGCTCCTTCTCGACGAGGTCCGTATTTACTTCTTAATTAATAATTTCCTCCAGTTTTGACGTGTATCACCGCAACTAGCCCACGAACCATGTACGTCGTTCGTCTTCTATCTTGGGGATTCTCCCCCGCTTAATTTTCCTCGATCTATAGCTCGATCGTGCTTCTGTTCAATGGTTAGAACATTGGCTGACTGCGAAGAAGAATGTTATATGTCTCATAGTCAGTCACGACTCTGGGTGGGCATCGAACGCGTGGTGTCTTGTTGACTAGGAACTGACTGGCGCTCCTAGATTCCTCGATAACGTCACGACGGACATCATTCACTATGAATCCAAGAAGGTCCTTTTCCCCGCTTTGATTCACCGCCGGTGACCTAAGTCGTTGTCTTAGCTCGTCTACTATCCGGGTAACCTTTCGGCGTTTGTGGAAAAGCATCCCGAGGCTAGGTCATACTACACACTTCAAGCTAGCTCCGTCAAATTCGCGTTCCCTCCTCCCGGTTCCTTGATGGGAGTCAGAAGCAATACGCGTGCGATCCTCAAGATGTCAAACTGTACATTCACTTACCCCGGACGGTCTGCTCCAAGTCTCTCTAACGTTAGTTGTGCGTTATCGCTCTCAAGGTATAATTTCATTTCCGCCACAGTTCTCTTATTCTGACCCGAATGAACTTCCTTTCCTTTTTCAGCCGAGTCGGCATCATCGGACCTAATGGTGCTGGAAAGTCAACATTGATCAAGTTATTGACTGTACGCACTCGTGCTCGCGCTTGGCTCCTGTCATCTGATTGATCCCCTGTCTCTTCAGGGAGAGACAGTACCTCAAGAAGGCACTGTTTACAAGCACCCAGCGCTACGTGTGGGTTACGTATCGCAGCACGCAACTCATCACATCGGTCAGTGCTTCTGATTTCCGCTAATCCGTGAAGTAATCGTGACAACTATATGTTACAGAGCGCCATTTGGAGAAAACACCTATTGGTTATATTCAATGGCGTTTCCAAGACGGCTATGATCGTAAGTGGTTACAATTCAGTTGGATAGTCGAACCAGTGTGTGACTATGCCGTCTTACTTTCAGGCGAAATCTTGGAGAAAGTCACGCGTGTTCTGACGCCCGAGGAACAGGCCCTTCTTGATCAGGAGTGGGTTGGCAGAGATGGCTCTAAGCGAAAGCTTGAGGTTTGATTGGATCGATATTGATATGGCGCTTGAGTCACTGATTGAGTCTTTTAGCTCGTAATGGGACGTCAAAAGCTCAAAAAGTCGTTGCAGTATGAAATTAAATGGCGTGGTTTAGATCACAAGTGGAATACCTGGGTTCCGCGAGACCAGCTGCTAGAGAAAGGGTATGGTAAACTCGTACAGCAATTCGATGATCTGGAGTCTTCCCGAGAGGGCGCCGGTGCTCGAGAAACTCGCGCAGACCTTGTTAGGAAACATCTAGAAGACATTGGGCTCGATGGAGATATTGCTCAGTACAACGAGATATCGGGACTTTCGGGAGGTGAGGACTGCTTCACGTGCATGACTCAACTCGGCTGATTGTCCGGTCAACGTAAAGGTCAAAAGATCAAGCTGGTGATTGCCGCCTGTCTCTGGAACAATCCTCAGGTGAGGTTGTTGATATTTCTGGTGAGACATTCATTTCTGAGAGCATTTGATTAGATTTGCGTCTTGGACGAACCCAGCAACTTCTTGGATCGGGAGGCCTTAGGAGGGCTTGCGGTCGCAATCAAGAACTGGACCGGCGCGGTTGTAAGCGTTTTTCTCACTGTCCACTCCAACTCCAGATCGAGGCTTGACTGACGTGATATTCCTGTACGCAGGTGATCATATCCCACAACCACGAGTTCGTCTCTTCTCTATGTGCGTAATATTCGGACGCCCCTTCTTTTCATTCCATACTCATTCCAGTACCTAAGGCCCAGAGATATGGCAGATTGAGGCTGGACAAATGACACACCAGGGGAAATCCGCCGTGATTGAAGACGTATTGGGTGACGCAAAATCGCCGAAAGGAAGTGGTTTCAATACACCTGTTCGCTCGCGAGTAACGTCTCCTGTGGTGTCAAACGCTGCGACCCCCGTTGCGAGCGGTGCAGAAGAGGGTGGCACGGCTAACGCCGCCCCGGGCAAGAAGAAGAAGAAGCTGACTCGCAACCAGGTGAAAGCACGAGAGGAGCGAAGGAAGTTGAGGAAGTTGGCCTGGCTTACCCACGGAGGACCTAAGCCGGAGGACACTGATAGCGATGAAGATCCTTAAATATCTTTCTGCTCGAAATCTAATATTAATGGTGTCGGTGTGCCGGTGGTATCCGAGGTCCCTTGTTATCCGCGGCATCATGCATCATGCATCAGCGACGATCCAAGATTGCCTTTTTCTGTTTTAAACCCAAATTTTGCATCCGCTTGTCAAGTCGTGTAATAGAATCTTTGGTACAACACAGGTAGGATTCAAGACATGAGTGGGCAAAGAAAAGCTTTCCCTGGGACCGCTAAAAAGGCGGTGGCATTGGCATGCACTGCGCCGCAACTTGACACTGCCGGGGGGCCAATAGAGAACCTGAGACCGACTTCCCTGCGCGCTCCGTGTCTTCTTTGGGATGTCAAGAAAGAGGCAGCGTAGATGGGGGATTACGCGCCCTTCAAACCGTGATAAACGGATACCCCGTTGTAGCCCGCAGTCATCTTCATTCTTCAAGCCGCAGTACCTTGTCTCCAAGGACCATGATAGACGCGGTAAACCCAAGCTTCTAATCGTGCTTGTCTACTGCGCTGACGAATGTTTACGAGCGTATCATTCTGTCATGATCGCCACCAATTCATTTCACCTCGCCACATCACGGCACAATTGCATGAAGTTGGTAGCCATGATTACTCCAAGAGACTCAGTCGAGCCCGGGTGAGCGGATTTGCTTGTCGACTCACCATTTAGGCACCTATTGATATTTTTTTTATTACTTTGATGAAAATGTGAAATGAACGCAAACCTTGCCCCAGGCTAGATCATCGTCGGCCTCGATGAAATTCAAGGATAAGGCCCTCCCATAGTAGCCATGTCAACAGGAGTAATTATCGCGATCGGACTTGTCGAAGACGTGATATCGTCGATGCTGAGCTCCACGCAAACTCCAGACAGGTCACTCAGCCCATCAGAACGCGCGCAATGATTTCCCCATCCACGCCCGCGGTCATTGCTGTCATTTTTTTTTGTTACCTGTATCCAGGTCGCCCTCATCTTGTCAGGAGAATTCGGCAGAGACATGATGCTCTCTGATGTTCTTCGTTTGAATGTATCTCGTTGAAACCTCGTGTATCTTATCGTGATCTATCTCCGGCATCAGAAAGGTCTTCGAGATCTAAGTTTACACCCTTTCCAGACGTAGACGTCCCTCCCTGTACTGACTCCCCCTGCCAAACCGCGGAGCTCCGGTTAGTCGTATGGCGGCACAAATACGTACCCATTGCATCACATCTCGTCGCAGGGAAATCTAGAGACGTCATAAGTACATAAAGCACTAAGGTCACATTGGAGGGCTAGTCGGTACAAAAAACTGAGACAAATCAGATTGCGAGGATGATGAGCTAATGTAAGGAAAAATATTAAGGGCTCATTGGAGCACGTGTAAGTTAGAGAAATGATAATGAATGATCGTTGACCTGAATATTGAGTTGCAGGGATCCCCAAAGAGTGACATGAATTGTATATAGAAGTCTAGGACGAGATGAAATCAGGATGTCCCGAGGTCGAACGATCGAGATCAGTAACGACCAGATGACGGCCATTTGCGGGAATCATCTTCACGATGGGATGGAGCTGGGGCCCGAGCATCAGGTCCCACTGCTGGGCGAGAATCCGAACGCTGGACGTAAGGATGGGCAGGGATGGTAGTGGGGCTCATACTGCCGCCGTACGATGTGTGTGTGACGTCTTCTGATTGAGAGGTCATCGAGAAAGGTTGATGAGAACCACTTGTGGCGGCGTTGGCTGCTTGCCGACTTGTCTGGCGCATAGATTGTCTTTTGTTCTGGAACCTGTTTCGAGGGTGAGCCTCATCCACGAGCGATTGTCAGGAGCATACCAGATCTGAACACTTCGCGCGGACATATCAAGCTTCCTCGCCAACTCAGCACGTTCCTCGGTCGACGGGAATGCTGTACGACCGTACGTTTCATTCAAGACCTTGAGTTGAGCTGCGTCGGCTCTCTTGCGCTTCTTCTTGATGACGGGTTCTTCAGTGACCAGCACAGAAGTAGGCTCCTGAGTGAGCACACTGTTCGTCACTTGACCTCTAGCGTAGGGTGAAGGTCCATGTGCCTCAATGTGTGCCGGAACGCCACGCTCAGGCGGATAAACGCCTCCCATAGTTAATTGGTGGGAGTGATGGATGGAAGGGTGTTGGCCTGTGTGATTGCGTGGGTCAGGGACAGGAGGGTATGAATAAGACGTGTGGTGCTGGAATTGCGCGTATTCAGCAGGATAGGTCGCGGTAGGCGAGCGAATGTCAGCGTAGTTGGAGATATGTGGTCCCACCGAACCGTAACTGGCGCCTTGCCAACGGTCATCTCTAACCGCAGCAGCAGGAACGCTGAGTGGAGGAAGCTTACGAGACCCTTGGGGATCAGCGGGCATTGCAGTTGAAGCCCGCGATGGATATGTCGGATATGCCGCTTGTTGGTATCTTGAGTCATAGTGCTCATAATAGGTGGAAGAATGTTGGGGTGCGGCCGTCGTAGTTTCTTGAGAGCATTGAACATCCGAATCGATGGAATAAAATGGAGAACGCACGAGTTGAAGTGGGCCACTGGTTGTAACCCGACGCGATGTGGTCGGCTTTTGGTGGCGATGAGCGAGGCTGCGAATATGCACTAGAATAGTCTCCGGGCGCTGCGCGGAGAGCGATGAAGTTGAGCATATTGGATGAACACTATGTAGAAAAACAGACCTGGAGAACGTGAGGTTGGAAATGCTGAAGAAAGAGGAGGGAGCACAGTTCGCCCACCCTGTCCCGTCTGAAAGAAACCACTACTTTGCGAATCCCCTCCAGGAGGGCTTCTGCGCGTTTTCCCAACAGCTCCGTACATACGATCGTCCCTCGGGCTCGTCATAGTAAGTTAAGCAGATAGGCAAAAGAGGAAGGAAAGAATATTATGGTTCAATGAAAGAAGAAATTTCGGGTTTATAAGTATGAAGAGGCACGCGCTGACCGACGAGGAGGAAGAGAGGCTTGCGGCAGTAGAGGCTATGACTCGGACAAATAATCAGGGCCGTTCGATGAACGAGGAGAACATGAAGACCGGGAAATTGATTGACACGAGGTGTGGTAGACAGCAGGGTAAGGGTGAGGGTGGGGGCACGAGTGCGATCAGGTGTGATGAGTGCGGAGCGAGCACCGTGCAATAAATGGGTCGGCGGTGTGGGCGTTCGGATGATGTTGATGGATCACAACAGGACCCAAACGAGATCCTGGAAGATGTTATTGTTTTTGGACGAACCAAGTATGTAACGAGACAATCTTCGCGGCTTTGGTCATTCATTCAAGAATCCAAAGCGGGAACGGGACTGACAGGGAAGCGGGTGGATGGAATCTTGGGTAGAATGCTGTGTTGATTGCAGCACACGCGGAAATTGCATTGTCTTTCTGCAAGGGCGTCAGATTCAGATGGGCCTCGTGGCGACCTAAGTGACACACAGCAGTCAGTGAAAAAGCGATTACCAGTAGCCCAATCCGTGTCCCCGTCACCATTCACGATCTTCCCACCGATGGCTAGGTCCGAAAAACGCAGTCATGCCCAGAAGCAGATGTATCTTGGACAGAGTTTTCAATGACTTTTGGCTGCCGTATTGATGAATGATCCATAATGAGATCAAATGGACCAATCAGGGACAATTCTAGAATGAGCAACTCGAAGAAAAAAAAAAGCGTCGCCCAAGCTTTTCTGAACCGAGTTGTGAATCGTGGAAGAGTGACAGCCTACTGATGCCGGTCGTGAATGATCGAGGACTCTGTTCGCTTCAGACCCAACAACCGACGAGTCAGCCAGCAATGAACCAAGCCTAATCCAAGCTCAGAAATATGAATTGAAAACTTGTTCCCGACATGCAAAAATGTGATGTTGATCTCAGATTGCCTGGCCCGAGTGAGAGATCCAATGCGCCGTAAACATCAACAACAAGAAGACCTCGACGACGATACAATGGACGTCGCTGAATTCGAAGAGAACTGTGTGGATCGAGGCGATCTACTTGTTTTTTTTTTCTTGTCCATCCCGATATAGTGGCCTCAAGGAGAGCTCAGGTTGGTCACTCCAGGGTAGCACAACCTCAGAGAATTACTCCCACTGCCTCCCCCAACAGCCATGGCCACACGCTCTTCACGTCCCTTGCCACGTCCACCAGTCTCTCAGAGTAATTACTACAACGATTATCCATTAAATAATGATCTGTTTCCACTCAGTGGTTCCCACTTTTCCCCATATCCATTCTCTGCCTATGGCCCCCCATCTCACGATGTCGACGATAGCCCAACACCCATGTTGCCCGCAGGAACTTTTCTGCACAAGGGTTTCTATGATCTTCTAGCGATGATACCAACCCCATCTCCCTCCAGACTGTTCCAGTGGGGATCTAATCAGCCCTCGTCCTTCAACCCAAATGTGATAGCCGGCTTTGGGCATGAACCCGTCGGCCCTAAGACTAATACTCCTACGAGTCCAGCACTCGCCCCCACTTCTCCGTTGAAGAAGAACAGGAGAATCAGCAAGGACATGGTATCTAAGCCTACAGGTTTTGCGTGGGTTTTCAGAAAATATTGTTGCTTCAATGATAGTTAATAGTTACGCTCGTCCAGGCACTTAGTACATGCTTCTGATGCAGAGCAAGCTGAGGCACTTCTCACTCGATGGGGCCCGGATGGTATGGGAAAACTGGGAGGTTAGCTTCTTTCTAGTCTGACTTCTGCTCTTCTTGAGCGTTACAACTTCAGATCCGCGGTGGGCCAAGCCAATCAAATCCCGCGTGAGACAGACCAACCGGGTCAAAGCTATCAACGAAGTTGTGAACGCCTTAAAGCCCTCGGTGTCCAACTTGCCTGATGGACAATCACCGCCGCTGCGGGTGGTAAACGGAATGAGTACTCTCACATCGTCGACCATCACTACAGCCGCACAAGAGAACGTTCGCGTCTCTTCTGTAGTCGACGGCCTCCCGGGATGCCCTGGGAACTCTACATTGCGTTGGGGCGGCGGTCTCATGGCACATCCCGAGGTAGGCGAACACGAGGATGAGGTGGCCGTAGAATCCAGCGTCTTGTTCCCATCTTTGGCTCAATCGCAGAGAAAGCCGATCACCCCATCATTGGCTACTTTGGAGAAAGCTGTGTCTGCCCGGATCTACTTCGAGAATCTCTACTTCGCTCTTCTTCGGCAACCTCCTTCTCGCGAATACAGAAAGGTCGCCATGGAGAGAGACATGATCGCCATGAATCTGAGCGAGGAACAGAAAGAGGAACTGCGCTCTCGCTGGCGGCAGAATGAAACTGATTATCTACGCGAGCGTCGCAAGAAAGTAGATGTTACTGCCTTCATCAAGCTGAAAACTATCGGTCATGGTAAGTACCCTCCATGAATTTGACATCGAATTTTAAATTCATCTTAACCCCACAGGTGCCTTCGGCGTCGTTTCGCTTGTTAGAGAACGGGACACCGGTCATCTGTTCGCGATGAAACAGGTATTTATGTCTGTTTTTATTTCATTACTGTTAAATACATTTACCTCCCGTTTCATTAAAGTTACGCAAAGCGGACATGTTACGCAAAGGGCAGGAAGGTCACGTCCGCGCCGAGCGCGATATCCTCAAATCCGCATCACTAGTTTCCTCTCCAGGTGCAGCGGAGTGGATTGTGAAGCTACACTACAGTTTCCAGGACCGCGACAACCTGTATCTGGTCAGTAGTTCTATCACCACTCAGCTGCGTACACTACCGGAAGAGGAACAAGTTACTGATTCATTTTGATTTCATTGAATATATTTAGGTACTCGAGTACATGGGAGGTGGAGATCTCCTCAATCTCCTGATTGAAAGAGACGTTTTTGAGGAGGATTTTACCAGATTTTATGTTGCTGAGGTTCGTTGCTCCCCTTTCACGTACCGTTTGAAATGGAGCGCATTATTTCCAGATGGTCCTCGCCATCGAGTCATGTCACAAACATGGCTTTATTCATCGTGATATTAAACCTGACGTGAGCCCTTTCAATTCTTGGAAATTAAGGCCCCCTGGTTTGATAGCATGGGTATCTTGGTCCTTCTGATAGAACTTTTTGTTTGATCCGGAGGGACACATCCGACTTAGTGACTTTGGTCTCGCGTCAGTACCGATGCTACGGGGAACTGGGTCCCTCTCGCTGGTTTTCGCACTAACCTGTCGCTGTCTACAGCACCGATCTTCACTGGGCACATGACACATCTTGTAACCCACACTTCATATTTTCCTGACAGGCGTGCAATTGACGCGCATGAGAATAGATTATGAACAACAACGGAAACAACTATTGCGCAAGCACGGAATTGACCTTGACGACGGAAACAGTCTGATGGACGGAACTAAGACAAGACGCATGGACAAGAAAGATATCGAGCTGATCATGGGTGACGGTAATGGCCAAGGTGGCATCTTCACCTGGCGCGATAAGAATCGTAGGAAGGTACGATGGCTTCTCTAGTCTGCTCCATTTCCGCCGTGCCGTCTTTCCTCACGCTCGCGTCACCCTTGCAGCTAGCATACTCCGTGTGAGCACCTTTTTTTTCCTGGTACATGCTTGCGCGTTTATATTGACGGCTTCCATTTCAACCCAAAGATGCGGAACTAATTCGTATAGTAGGACCTTTTGCCTTTATCCTTTAATGACTCCTCCATTTCTTATCATCAGTGTCGCCCGAGGTTATCAGAGGAAACGGTTACTCGTTTTCATGTGACTGGTGGAGTTTGGGTGTGATCATGTTCGAGTGCTTGTACGGGTAAGCATCGGGTCGTTTGCGGCTCCGTCCTCGTCGCTAATCGTATGTTTAACAATAGATACCCTCCATTCGTCAGCAACTCCGTACGTCCCACATACTTGGCTTCGGAGAGCACAGGATCGGAAACTGGCTCACTCGTGTCATCTTTTCCAGCGACATGTGACCCGTCAGAAAATTCTCAACTGGCGGCAGTCGCTCAAATTCCCTTCCCGTCCTCATGTTTCGCGTGAGGGAATCAGTTTGATGAAGCAATTGCTTTGTGAACCAGAAGACCGCCTTGGTGGCCAGGCGTCAGCATCAGTTTTCCGGCCTGATTCCCTCGCAGTTCAGGCGCGCCGCAGCGGCTTCATTATACCGCCTTCTCGCGGCAGTGATGGGGCCGAAACTATCAAGGTGTATCCTCTCTACACACCGCTTCGTCGACTCGCTAACGGTGTCGGGGTAAACAGGCCCACCCGTGGTTCAAAGGCATTGATTGGGAGGATATTCACCGCTATCTCGCTCCTTATCGCCCTGAATTGACGAATCCCGAAGACACAAAACATTTTGATTCGGACATCCCCTCAGAGGCATGCATTAATTCATTTGTCCGTCTTACGCACCCTTATCAACACGTTGCTTCCTTGTAGCCTCTAGCTCCTGCCAATGGTGCGCCTGCAGATGCCACCAAAGATCCCCTCTTGCAGGATGAGGTTCACGGGAAAGAAATCCTCAACGTTCGCAAAGCCCTTGCGTTTGCGGGCTTTACGCACAAGAGCCCTCGCTCGATCAGCTACGCTCGTGCTGATCGTGCTTTTGGAGCAGAAGATGGAGGTAATGAAGAAAATCGAGAAAGAGGCCGCTCGCGATTTCGCAGCGTCCGCGCCTCGGGCACAGGCCGTGCTATCTCTCTGTAGGCTGCGTGCAGCATGTGCAAAGGACCCCAAATCAAGTGGAGATCATGACGTTTGATGACACCGTTTGCGCTATGTGGCGTATGCGCACCAATTTCCTCGCAGCAACGTTGAGGATATGACACCATGATCTGCGGAACAGTATAGTTGCTGCAGAGCGTGTCCGCTGTGTCGCTGTAAGTTTTTTCTCTCTCTTCAAATTCCCCTTTATGTACTATGTTGTAGCACTACCACGCGTTAGTCTGGACTCTGTCACTCGCAATCACAGATTGATGATATGAGTGACGTCGGAGGCCACTCGTGCGCGTGATCCCTCCTCTTACGTCTTTGCGTCATAGCTGTCGACAGGGCTTCTCAGCGAACTCAAAGCCCTGTCTCAGTCTGGCTGGGGCGTGCTTGAAGCATGATCTCGGGATACCGTAAATTTACGTGAACCGGCTCTCTTTCTTATAGCTAGTCGTCAGCTCTGATGCCTGCCTCGCGGCCTGAGCCCAACGCAGGAAATATTAAATGAACATGCTATGTTGCTGCGTGGTGCAGCGGTGAATGATTTATTTCCGAAGTTGACCGTTGACGGGGTCAAACCTACATGTCCTCAAACGCTATGCGGCAAGACAGAGATTGACCTTCCGTTTGCCGACTATATATGACAATGTGTTCCCTACCTTATATGACGATACGAGAGGCGAGAGTAATGTATCGCAATACCAGATCCTCTATGTATGTAACCGGAAGGGAGATTAGATAGACATACTGTGTAGAAATAAATAAGGCTAAGTTGTGGAATGAACCTGAATATGAATTGATAATGCGGGTGAATACTACAATCTCGACGATTTCAATAAATAATGTCAATGGCGAACCGAAGCGACAAAGGGATGCGGGGTACGGGATACAGTTTCTATTGAGGAAACGAGGAATGTTGCGTGCAAAGACAGTGGTAAGTTTACATGAACATTGAGGTTCAACGAAGTCGAATTGAGGTGGAGTCGTTGCCAGCGTTTTGGTGAAAGCAGGGGCGTCGTTAAAGATCGAACACAGAAGAGCGCCAGCGCGTTTACTGCTTATCGCTGTGTTCGTCACTGGAACTCTCTTGGTGGCGATTAAGCGCCTCGGTGTGTACCCGTGCGTGCCTGCGCATGTTACTGAGAACACTGAAGCTGCGGCCACAGCCCTCAAAAGTACAGACGAATGCTAAAACGACAGGGTTGAGTCAACTCTCAGAGATTAGAGCGGGTTTGCGTTTCTCACGTTTTTCTCCGGTATGGCTATTCAAATGGATCTAGAAACGGTGCATATTCAGTAAATGAGATGAGTTTTGGGACGACGGAAATTTATGCACCTTGAGACTGCTGGGCCGAGTGAATCCCTTGCCGCAATAGTCACATTCGTACTTCAATGTTGAAGGCGGAGACGACGGTGGCTGACGAGCTACCTCCGAAGCAAGCGGACCAGCCACTGATCCTCTGTGCTGATCGGTGTTGTAGCTTTCGGAGTATGACCCAGTGGCACCATAATATGAATTCCGCGACGAAATACCCGCGGAGGTGTACGAACGACTGTAGGACTGTGTGCCCGAAACTGGATGTGCATGAGATCCTGATGTGGCCGAGTGATCGTGAGATGCGTCCGGATGATCCGCTTGAGAAGTGGAACGAGCGTGGTATTGCAGATGCGAGTAAGCATGATGTTTGCCCATTGATGATAAATTATCGGGGGGAAAGGAATGGGGGGGAATGGGACCATAGCCAGTTGTTGATGATGATGAACTCTGCTAAGGACATTACTCATTTACACCCAATCATGTGGCGTTGATCTACCTGAACACCCGGTCCATACAGCTGAGTGTCTTCGTGACTCTCAGCTCGTGGGGATGACCGGTAATGAGTCTTGTCGGCACGAGAGTTGTTGACGATCCAAGGAGGGGTTGGATTCAGTGAAGGTCTGGGTGAACGAGATAATTCATCTGTTGGGAACGTCATACAAACACCCACACGGAAAGAGAACCCTGGGTTACCTCGGAATAAATCACGGACAGAAGGCAGTGTCGGCCTGACTTCCTCCCGACGCATATTACGGTCAGACATCGAGATAGATAAATGGAAAGGAAGAAAGTCTGAGGAAGAGTGTAGATGGTGGAACGGGGCTACTTGCTTATAAGCTTATATATGGGGGAGACGACCGAAGTTGCATGCTGATCATGCCGGCTAAATTCTGGGTAACAGTCTGTGCCTAGCCCACAGTATTGCGCTACGGGTAACAGCAAGTGGGAGATTTCATGGACACCGTTGTCAAGATGTCCCCGTTCTAACTGCAACCGCGCTTGATCGTCGCCGGGCCTTCCTTGCTGTGCAGGAGTCGACGCTGATCCCTCCACTCCGCCGATCGAGAGCAGTCGCAAAACAGGCCTGTTCAAACATACATGAATGCAGAGGATACAATCGCATGGGAAATGGAATTTTCCTACCAAACTGCGCGAAGAGCACACACAAGGCAAGCAAAACATGCATGCGTACGTCTTGCATATGGCGGGATAAATTGCCCGAACGGATCAGACGGAAGTAATAAATCGGGGCAAATACTCCGAACTAGTCCAACTTTGCAGGATACCAGCGTTGTGATTTCTCACAGCAGCTCCGGTGACCGCGACGCGACATCGCCAATACGACTCGCCATAAGTAACTTAGGTACTCGACAAACTTTCGATTACCGTTGCTTGGCCATTCGTGGAAAGCGTCATGACCGCAAGGACAATTCTGGGTTGTGACGGTGTATTAATTAAATGACGGCTCTCATGATTGACGGGCTGGTGTGAGTAAGAAGGATTATACTTCACAGCGTCACTTAGCAGCCAACTGCTGTGCTTCCTCCGGAGTGGCAGCCTTCAATGTCAGTGCATGGAGCCCTTGAGCGAGTTCAGCCGACAAAGCTGAGTAGATCATTCGATGTCGTTGCAATGTAGTCTGATGAGAGTCAATGAATTCCAAGCGAGTAGACAAGGGCCGTGTACAGACCTTTTCCTTGAAAGCATCTGAGATAATTTGCACTGCAAAATCTGCATGCCTGTGAGCGGTGATTCACAGAACAAATTGAATGAGAGACTGACGTGTTTCACCATTACCTCCACCTTGAGCCCTCATGGCAGCATGATGGCGGTGGAGGTGGGATTCGTTTGTAATGGTGAGTCGTGAAGGTCGAAGCAGCGCTGTTAGCTATGACACAACTTGGACGCCGTTCTTGGTCGGTTGATCAGAAAGACCTCCTCACCTTCTCGTGTATGGCTGTTTGAACTGGACCATAAGATCCGGATCCACTTGTGGTCATGGTGCGGTGAAATTGCGCAAGCAAATGATGATGCACCAAGCGTGTTAGGCGAAACATCCAACTGCCGAGTCACCCTGAACCAGCCCATCAATACGCAGTTTGAAAGCTGGTATGTACTGGTATGAATGGCCATACCTGGCACAAAGCGTTGTGAGAGCACTGGTATCGGCAGATTCTGTGGCGACGACGACTGGTGGTTGCTGGACTGCGATTTGTTCCGAATCCTATTGGTCCCGCGAGGATTGGTCAGCAGCGGTTGGCGACATACTCGTATTGTTAGCACCTCCACTAGCTGAAGCGCTGACCAGCGACAACGAGGCAGTTCGTACCCCTCGAGGGGATGATCATACCGTCGCTCTCTCCAAACCAGAGCCGAAGTGAGATAACGTCTCGGAACATGTAAGTTACAATGTCCCTCTCGGCTCATACATATTTCCTGTCCATAATGCTCAGTTCCAATTCGATATGTAGTGGAATTTATAGCCAAACGAAGGCACAGTATGGCAGAGCCCGCTGTAAGGCCGAAACATGGCACGCGATTCCCTTGAAGACAAGCTGGGAACATGCAGCTGATGAAAGACTTGAATATTGTGATTTTGTGGGTCTTCCTGATGGCTGATGGCCAAGTTTATTGCTTCCCGAACAAACTCAGCAGAATGCACTGGAATGGGTCTAATAAACTCCATGATACCGTAGTCGCCACATATGGATGCGTTGAATTACATGTTGTTAATAACATTGTTATTTCGATGATCCTCCAGCTCGATCACGACAAAACCACATGTCACGTGCATCGCGGTTTCGCAGCAGCGTAACGCGTCTTTCACCATTTCACTCCTCGTTCTCGAAAGCCTTGCAGTTGGAGTCATCACAGTTGGATCGTCAGGATGGCAGCCTCAAAACTTGAGCGAGAAATGACCCAAAACCAGCGCGGACTTGTCGACACTTGTTTTGAGGAGGGTCAGTATGAAGCTGGCATAGCCCTCCTCGAGCAACTGCGATCGCCATCGTTCATCCCCCCTGCGTGAGCCTCGCTTAGTTTCTTCGGTATGTTATTTGACATGACCATCACATAGCGACCATATCCGCCAACTCCTCTACATAGCCCTCTACCCCCCACCGCCGGCTACAGGTGATCAAATCAATCAACAGGAACGTCTTCCTCCCTCCCCTGTGAAGGGATCTCCCTCGAAACAGAAGCAGTCCCTGCCCAGAGCATCATCGCTATCCCCTTCAGTAGCTGCATCGGAAGCTGCCTACCGTCTCCTATTTTCGTTTCTTTCCACGCATTCACCGGGGTCATTAATTAGGGCACTGCCCAGCTACCCTTTGGATGATGCTATTGGCAATGATTTGCTCCCGGAGGGAACAAATGTTGGTTGCGACGAGGACTCACTCATTGCTCAAGAGTCGCTATGCATCAAGGATTGTAAAAATTGCTGGGCAATCCTCAGAGGTGGTTTCATACAACGGAAAAAGCTCCTCAATCAGGAGGGCAAGAGGAAGCGTGGAAGAAATGCCTATGACGTTGAAGTCCTTGATCTTGGTCCCAGCCGTGCCGCAGAGCCCCATGTAGTTGCT
Source organism: Chalciporus chontae (assembly GCA_038089555.1). NCBI lineage: Eukaryota > Fungi > Basidiomycota > Agaricomycetes > Boletales > Boletaceae > Chalciporus > Chalciporus chontae. The sequence continues at coordinate 46,466 of JBBPLD010000069.1, read as the reverse complement.
GAACACGCCTGGCCGATCCTTGATTGGATCCTGTCTTTGTTTGAGAAAGACGAGTTGCTCCATGCTCAGAAATCAGGAGGTGAGACTTCGCCGCGCATCTGATCCAGAGTTGACCGGCTCCAGTGAAATTTTCACCGCTTCTCTTCTCTCAGATTCCTCCTCCAAGAGGAGGTGTTGGTCCAAGGTGGGAGGCAGACGCTTCCCTAGACATTATCTTCTACTGCGTCGCGCAAGAAGACGGTCACCAACGGCACATGTCTACTCGTTTATTGACACTCGTATGTCTTCGCAGAAGCTCGAATGTGATTAGTGCACATACTCAGGCTCGTGCAGCTCATCAACCTAAGTCAATCAGGGTCTTTCGACGGCTCCTTGTTCGCGGCAACCTTGATGACCCGTCTATACTCCTCCACTTCTCAAGCAGCGCAGTACCTAATGGAAAGTCTTTCAAAAACTATTCCCACCCTCACCTTCAAAATCACTGTATGCCAGAAGTTCTTGTCCACAGCACCTTCTGCGACCGGAGGCACCAAACCCAGGCCAAAACCTCTCCCAAGACGTGCATCGCGGCGCGACGCCGGAGCTCCCCCGTCAATCTCAGAAGCCCTTGTGGAATCTGGTGTCGCTGCGCCAAAGCCCATGCTCGCAACAGGGTCGGAGGTTTTCCAGTTGCTCTCTAACGGACCCAAACCTCAGAAATCGGCCTCGGCACCTCCCGTTCTTACAATCAAGTATGCCCTTCTCCAGTCGTACGCCCACCTTCAGGGACTACTGCCTCCTGATCAGAGAGATGGTGACTGGAAAGAAACAATAAGAAATGGGGGAGTGAAACACGTCATTGACACTGCATTCCCCAGTGACAGTACCTACCATGCGGCTCTCACGATCCTCTCCAGCTTTTGGCTTTCGGAGACTTGAAATGTACGCTATGGTGCAAACTTGTTGATATCATCATGTTGCAGACTTTTAGGAGGAAATTTTATCGCTTCGTTGGAGCATACCAATAAAAACCATCACGTATGAGATAAATGTACATTGATAAGTTAGAAGAATGATAGATAAGCACACATAAATATTATCGACTCTAACTGTCTGATTCGTCTTCGCTGTGCTCCTCTGCCCCTAGCTCGACATCGACGAGATCCCCATCATCAACTCCTGTAGCGTTCTTCCCTTTGCTCTGTTGATTTCGATACATATGAGCGAGAAACTGCGCGGTGCTAGCGTGCTGTGGGTGTTTGTCTTCTCTGACACGAATGAAACGTGGAAATCGCAAACTCAGACCTCTTGTGGAGGAAACCTCACCCAGCGCGGCCAGGGAGACAGGACTGAGCGTCACGCTTAACCCCCACGAACCACCATCGTCAGCAGCTAAAGATGCAATCTGTGTCACGTGCTTACTCCGCGCCCCGGATTTCCCAGACTTCGTGAGGTCTAAAGTAAGCGTCGGGCTGGAAGCCTAGGTTCGGGAGCCGAGATACTTATGGTCAAATGATCGACGACAGGGCCAGACCAAGAATAACCTCACCCCCAGTGTCGCAGTCCCACAGTGGTTGAGATGAGCAGTCTTCTGAACCCTCGGCATACATCGAGGTGATTTCCTACTTGCGGAGTAAGGTCGCATCAACCGGGTATATCATACGAGACGACACCTTGTAAAATGCGTCCGAAAAACCTGTGCGGCTTGTCATTCAGAAACCAAGCTATGATAGTACCCGTGATACGTTGAACCTTACCAGACATGCATTTGCAAACCGCGACTAGTCGGTCCTTTGTGGAGTCCCAAACCGCGAGCAGTATAGGACTCCACCACCTCGCCTTGCGTCCATTTCCATGCCATGCTCCGACCGGGACCAGATCGAGGGAATCTCCAAGTCCCTCAACGTAATCTTTCTTGAGCTTTAACCACGCGGAAGTGCGCTTATCTAAGAGTTTGGAGATAATTTGAGCATTTAAGGGTTAAATATCAAACATATACATACCGGGCTCATATGTCGCTGGCAGGGGTCTCTTTCTGGCCTTGGTTTTGTCATGCGTCGTATTCTTGTCCTGACATTCCCCATGATCCAGGAGCTGTCAATATAAATTAAGTGAAGAACCACTCAGGTGAGATTTCGTATGAATGTTCACCTTGATCATGAGGCCCTCACAACGGCTTTCCACGGCTTTCTGCCAAAATTCCTCGACACATTCTCTGCCTTGTTCACTTTCGCAGCTGTTTACATGGTCGAGTCGAGCGGTTCCTAGATCTTCCGGTATTAGGGCCGGAAACCGGGCTCTCAGGAGCGCCCGCCTTTCGCGGAATGGTCGTTCCAATAGAATCTATAACAGAATACGGATAATCGGGTCGAGTGTTGGAAAATTGCGACACAAATCTCACCTCGCCATCAAGATACATCAGGTCAAAAGCAAACACGCACACTGGAACCTTGATATCTCTGATATCTACATCCTTCTTTGCTCGATTAGAGAGTTCCTGGAAAGATCTCAGTTCACCGTGGATTGGATCTATAGCAACAATCTCAGAGTCGATCATAAAAGTCCGGAGGTTGGATGCATTTGCAAACATGCACCTGACCAGCGAAACGACATCAGGGTACTGAGAACGAAGCAGCAGATTAGACAAGCTCGATAAGTGTAATGTTAGATACAACTTACTTTCTCGGTCATATTCTCTAGGTGCCTAGAGAAAATATGGATAGATAGGCAACCATTTATTCTTGAAGCATGAATCTGTGCACGTTGTCCATCATACTTGAACTCCGCTGTGAATGGCATTTCGTTCAACCGATCGTAGATTTCCTCAAGTGAACGCGCTGGCGAGCCCAATGTGGGATGAAGAGGGATGCCTGAACCCCAGTTACTACGAGCTAGTTTCAGGAGCTCTGGCACACTCACCGACGGCTAGCGGAACTCGCTCAGAAAGCCCATCTAGTCCCCCGGCAAGAACCCCTGTGATGATGTCGTCATAGTTGGGATGTTGGACATACACTTGTTTCACAAGTGCCTCCGCGTTTGCGAACTTCAGCAGAAGCTCACTGCGTTGAGCATCAACAATTTTCTTTTGTGCATCTGATGGTTGTGATTTGACAATTGTAATAAACTGCGACGTCGCATGATATCGTGAGTCAGGAGGGATGGGTATCCTCGGTTCTGGGGGTGGGGACAAGACAAAAGCCCTGGCCAGCGCTGTCAGGATAGACGTCCGGACGGCGCCGACACGGAGGTTCAGTGACAGCATACGTATCAGATATCTCGCCTCTTCCCCTTTGGCGGCAACCAATAACTGCCCTACGATAGACTGTTTTTGTCTCGCCGCTCCTTGTCCTTTGACGTGGGCGATTTTCAACATTGATTTATACACAACCTCGATAAGCAAAGGACGGTGGGCCACAAGGGTACGAATGTTAGATTTAGCCTCAAAGGCGACATCGCCTGGATCACCCAAGGCATTGTACAATCTCCGGAGAGCAGCGGGCGTCAGACCTGACACGTGCTGGATCGCTTTTGAGATGACGGAAGCGCCAATTCCCAGTTCGAGAGGGGAATAAGGAGGGGAGAGGGTGTTGGATAGGAGGTAAAGGGCGGGTATGAGGGAATTGGGATGGTATAACACGAGAGACCTGAGAGTATTGGTGAGTGCATTGAGGATGGCGATACGCGAGCGGGTTTCCGATAAGGAGACCAATGCGTGTACGAGGAAAGAGAAGGGCGCAGGAGAGTCCCTTTGCCAGGGACAATTTTCAATGGAATATGCAAGTGGATCAACGGCAACCGGGCTATAGCGGGCAGTTCGATCCTGCTCACTTGAACCTAGAACGAAACCGTCAAGCTTGGGCAAGTCAACGTCATGCAGAGGCCCTGCTAATTGAGACGACGTAGCGCCACGGGCCGCCAATTCCGGGCGGGGAGCAGGTGCAAACAGCTCACGAGATGATGATCGTGCTGGGGATTTCGACTCCAATAATGGTCCTCCTTCCGCCACGTCGAAGCCGTCCTCTGAATCAAGATGGATAGGATTTCCCTGCGTCCCATGACTATTCTGCCATAATTCAGGGCAGGATCCATCAAAAATTTCCTCATCTACGGAAAGGACGTGTTCAGAAACGACGCTCGAAGCCCCACCCCTGCGACGTTGCCCTGACTCGGACGGTGCAGCGATCGCAGTTTCTTTACCTTTGACGGAGCTGTCCGCACGGAAATAAGAGTGGAGACTGGCCTGGTTGTGTGCAAGTTTGGCCTTTTTCTTGCTCGAGGACGACTGCGTGGACGAGCCCCGTTTCGACATGGAAGTGAGACAGAGCAGTTAAGGCGGGTCTCGGTTGGCCCCAGCGGCCATCAGACATACGTCATTATGTCGATCAGCCGAAGTCCTTTTTCGGACGATATTCCACTCATCCCGCCTGGCGCGAGACCGTTTACTACACCGTGTAAACGACCATTATTCGCCAGCGATACGGGGGTGTAATCATCGTATTACAGCTACGGGGATAATTAATAACCCTGTCTTTCTGGAAGATGCGAGATACAAATTCGTCTATTCAATATCTTGACATCGCGATCGGTCACGGTATGAGCTCGATGGGCCTCCACGACACTAGGTTCCGTTCATCACTACATATCAATATCAGTCGCAATGGATCGATGCCCGAGCACTGATATCAAGTCTCGTACATATTTGAATCAATCGAAATCTAACGGTGGGATGTAAGTAGTTCCACGGTGGGTCACATGATGACACACTCTCCGCCACGAGGTCTGCGTCACGACATATCGCACTCGTATGAACGGGCAATGTTTTCCGCAAACCTATCACTCGTTCCGGCGGTGCCGCTCAAGGAATGTATTTTTGGTCTCGTATCGCGAATTGGCAATCGAAAGGCGCGAATATCGAAGGCCACGAAGAACGCCTCATATCAGCTCGTGTCGTCGCCGTATCGTGCCTGTCAGCAAGATCCGCCATGCCTGGAGCAGGGGACGCCTTCAATCCGCATTATGCATCGTCCTGACTCGTCGTGCTGGGTCAAACGGGCTGACGTGGTCCGATTTTGAAGGAGATGGGAAAACTCACAGGTTCGATCAGACCGGGGGGGCTATGCAAAATAACCATAGTAAGTGGCAGCACATCACTTACTACAGCCAAATTCGCTAGACATAAGGAGCGAGATGAACCTGCTGTGAAACCGGTCTCAATTGTCAAACTGTTGAGGTCAGGAGGCTCGCTCTGGTTGGTGGGCAAGCATCGCCACGATGCTGATTCAGTTTCTCAGAATATGGGTTGACCGATTGCTGGTCAGTCGATGAAGGATCCTGAAAAAAAAGACAGATCTGAAGTAAGTAGTACCTCTACTCTACCTTACTTTGGTTAGACGGGCCAGATGTAGGAAGGATGTCAGGGTCGTCTGATCCATCGACTAAACGCCCGAGATCAGGTCCGCTATCAGGCACGCTGAGAGTAACAGTCCGATCGGGCAACCTCAGACGAGATCTCTTACTACAACCAGTTACGACCAGTTATGTCTGCTTGTGCCGCATTCACCCTGTTGCGGCGCCGGCAAATTCTAGTTCAATGCACTGATTATGAAGCTCCAGCGGTTCCGAAAATGCATATGAACCCAAAGTCTCGAGCAGCTTGCGACACCTTTACCGCCCCCACTTGGCCCTCAGTTCGCTATGACTGACCGACGAGGATACGCTTTTCCTAATGCCAGTGGTCAGTGGGCAACGAGCACTCAGCAATCAGAATCCCCTCGTTACCCCCCACCATCGGATCCGTATCAAGCTGTGCCCAACACCTACCCAACACTGGGGAGCACTGTGCATAATATGGCGTCAATGCATCCATCGGTCCAATATGGGGCGAACGACTATACCTCAGGCTATCCACCATCAGCCCCCAGCCATGGTCAATACACATCATCGTCACAGTCCACATTCCACAGTCCACGGCCACATTATTCTCCTAGTGCCCACCCTGCTCAGGTCACAAATGCAGTACCTCACTACACTGTTCCATCACAGCAGTATCCATCGCACCATATCCCCCAGCAATCTAGTGTCCATCAAACGTCCCCCTATTACGGGCGAGGTGACCCACAATATTCGCAATCGCAGTATCCCGCATCGCCCTCACGGCCATTTGCATGTGACCTCTGTGCGTTGTCTTTCAACAGACAGCATGATTTGAAACGCCACAGAGAGACGCATTCAGGAGAGAAACCGTTTTTGTGTAATGGGGGGTGCGGCAAGACCTTCACCCGCAAGGATGCACTGAAGAGGCACCAGGTACGACTGTCCCACCTCACGTGAGTGCGCTGCTCATCATCTTGTAGCTGGTTAAGCACTGTGGGCACGAAGAGGAGGTATCTTGACAGCGAAATATCCTAAGCGGCTTAATTGCAGGTCAGTTCTCACCAACAAGCCGCGGCTGTGTGACTGATGGTCGGCCGCCTGATCTAGATTATTCGTTAGTAACATATATTAATCTGGTACTGATCATTGAGGACTCTCGGTGATGGACAGGACGTGTACTATGTTTCCCCTTCAAATGCACTCACTGTAATTTATGAGCATACGTATTTTTCGAGAGTCGAGGTCTGTTACATACTACGGAAGGCAAATGTTTTGCAGATGATCATGTAATATAGTTTCATTGAGAGTACACAGCTATTGTTCACTGGCAGGGCGTTCTATGACTTTCTCCAAGATCCATGCGTCTCGAGGGGTAACCTTTTTGTAGTAATCTTTGTGAACGCCAGCCTCTTTGAAGCCGTGGCGCTCGTAGAACCTCTTTGCGTCAGCATTTGACACCTGTACATGGAGGTATATGCGGTTGATTGATCCTTTGTCACGGGAAGACGCAGCCCCGATGATACGCTGAAGGGCTTGGGAGCCTATCTTCCGTGATCGGTAGGGCTTTGATGGGCATGTATTAGCTCGTATGATGGAATGGAGATCATCAGAGGCTTACGGCGAGGACGCCCAAAGTTGTCAGATATAACCCCTTCTTCTCGACTTTACAGCAGATGTTGCCGACCGGGACATCATTGTAGTACACTGGTGTGTGTGTCTTCCAAGGTGAGAAAAACAGCGATCGTAGAAAGAATGTACGGACCGAGCTGGCAAAAGAATTCAACCTCGGGTTGCAAGATGTCTCGATAGTACTTGTCGCTATATTTGACAGGAAATAGAACGGAGTTGAGCTTGCGAACTGTCCCAATGTTCTGATGGGTCAAGGACGCGAACGACACGCGTCCGGTTGAAGGAGTAGACTCTGAGCTCGCCATGGGCCACCAGCGCGCGCTACTACGAACAGGATGGTGATACAGTGCACAGTGTGGCCGCAGGTGTTGATCTGTATCCGTGGGAATGTTCCGAAAAGGCGAAATTGAAACCTCACGAAATGTAAACGTTGTGAACAACCGAGTGACATCCATTAACATCGCAAACCGAGCAACCTTGCTTAGGAAGACGTACAGATAACTTCGTGGTCATAAACAGAGTCTTTCTCATCAGGTATTTTATTGTTGACAGGGTCCAAATGTCTGGCGCGGCTCTCAGAGAAACGCCTGCATTGTCATCAAGGTTTGACAGCACCATCTTTTCACGGTCCTCCGATTTGAGTGAATCACCCACGTAAGTCCGCCATACAATCCTTTTTTGTTGAATTCTATGATAGCCAACTTTCCGAAACCTTGTTGAGCGTTGGGGCCATCACGTCGTCATGGGGTACTGCTGTCAACATCCATTCTGGTGTTGCTCTTGCACTGGCCTCAATGATTTCAGGCTGCAATTAACTAGTGCCCGCAGTTGTGTGGAGCATGTCGGAGGTATCACCCCTATCACGAGAGTTTGACTGCTATTGCGTCATGATCATTCATGTGAGTGCACCATCCAGTACTTTCTCCGACTTGGTGGCCGTGTACAATACGTTTCGTGTGGTCGATTCACCCACCTCCCTGCATGTGACAGTCAGGACTTGCCGGAAAACAGGAATACTTCTCCAATAGGCAAGCCAACACCGATTTGTTTTGTGTTCCTGGTTGATATCATGCTCCGGCGCACCTCACCTAGATTCGTTCTGGTATGATCTCTCAATCACGAGGCATCGATCCCGCCCTTATCCAGGACAAATGAACTGATCAATCTGCTTGTCTAGGCTACTATTTCATCTCATAACCTTCAGGCGCTCTGCTATAATGCTTCATCCCCTTCGTGGCACACTCTCGGACACCACAGCCTCGTAACGTTCAATTTTGACTGCAAGGTCCAACGTCAATCGGAAGATGAACTTGGTGTACAGCCCTGTGGCGATAGATCCAGGCAGCACCTAGCCTCCCCTTGACATGTATCTTACTCAATGCTTCGCCTTTTGGGCGACGGAATCACTTTACGGTGGTTTTGTTCCTGGCCCAAGTCCATACCACTTTTTGGAAACAGGATCCGGCACGTCGAACTGGACTAGGAATCGTCCCACTTATGGCAGGATCGCATCTCCGTCTTGGTCGGGATGTGTAAGCTCGCTCATAGAGTTAGCAGCACGCGTATCACGGTAATTCAAAAAATTGCGAATCAAATCATCCCCCTGAGGTACAGGATCTCACTTTTTTTCTGTGGATCTAACCGCGCAAGTGTTGAATCGGATCAACAGTGCGATAGGCCCCTACATCACAGGTTCCGGTGGAGCTTGCAAGCCGACTTCTAGACTAATCCACATTCAGGTCTCGGGCCTCAGGTCCTATGAGACAGCAAGTGATGGTATTTGTAAATGGTAGCTATAGGTTTGCGTGCTGATAAAAACAATGCGACGAAGAACTTGACAACGAGGTACAAAGCAGAGAGCAGATGTCAGATGTCAGTAGTAGTACATTTTCAGAGTCCAGATCAAGTTCAGATACATATACAACTCGGATGTTGCACAAACAATGATTTCACCGCAATTTCGTCGGGGAAGATGGGGCACGGGGACGGCGTTTGCGAGGAGAACGCAGGAGTTGGTCGATATATACGTCGTCGTAGCTGCGAAATATACACTGTCCATTTTGATGATCCGTTAATGTGGCCCATACGCAGTGCCACGATCGGCCTTGACCAAATTTGAAAGCGACGCCGGTGTGATTTTGATCCCAGCGCTGCTCTCTCTCCTGTGACTCAAAAGCTTTGTCGGTCAAGGTGATGAGAGCGCAGTCTTCGATCACAAGGTCAACGTCGAGTTGACCGTCTGCGGCGTCTAGGAGCGACCCTAGAGTGGGATCCATTTCGAGTTCTTTTGGGAGACCACTGTGTTTGGATTACTATAGACACATGGGCGCATCAAGTCTTGGCAACTCACCGATGTATTGGTGAGTAACCGTCCACGAGAATCTGGTATGTGGTATCGTCGGCGAAGTGGAGTTGCATGCTTGGGTGTTTCGACGAGCGGTTTATTCTGGTGAGGACCTTTCCAACCAGGACAGAAGGGTCTACACCAATGCTGTCTAGGCGTAATGGGATTGGACGACGTCTCAGCTTTGTTGGGGATGTAGGTGTGGTCGTGCGTGAGGTAGAATTGAGGTCACTGGCAGAACTTGACGTAGCGGAGGCAGGCATCGTGCACGGAGGTGTCGAGAAGGATTGGTTGCTGGACCGAAGTTATATGGGTGTGGATCGAGGGGACAGGCTTGTGGACATACGCTAGCCGATCGCACGGCAAAAAGAAACAAAAAGTCTGACAGTGACGAGATTCGAACTCGCGCGGGAAACCCATCACGGATTGAAGGATAAACCTAAACGTGACGCCGTAACCACTTGGCTACACTGCCATATATAACAATGAATGCAGAAGTTTACTAGACGAGGTTATGGATACGAACGCCTCTAAACCGACGCGTTCATTCGATCCTCGAGGGTCGTCAGTGAGTCGACGACAACGACGACGACGACGACGACGACGACGACGACGACGACGACGACGACGATGCACCAGGCTCATACCCGTCCAATCGGTCCAAGGACTCTTCCCCGCTCACAGTCCCCGCTCACCTCAGAAACACGCCCTCTGCAGATTCGCAAAGCCTCTATAGATCAATCATCCCTTCGCCCCCCATCGCCCACATCAGTTCCACTCACATCCTCACCGATCCCATCGCGTCCACTTCTCCCGGGCGCTTCATCCACTCCGAGAGCTAATACATCTAGACCAACGCTTAAATTACCTCTCACCGGTGGTTTGGTCAGCGAGTACTATGCTGGCCCGTCTTTGATCCCACCAGGGTTGGACGGAGAGAACCCTGGAGGCGCTACCGTGCGTCCATCAGATGTCCAGACCGCTCATCCCAAAGGAACGAGCGAAATCAGCGACATCAGTATTAGCCAGCTCGTCGCGGGGTTCGATAAAGCTACCATCGACACTTACACCCCAACCGAGGAGACCTCTACTCCCCAGGCTTTCGAGAGGTGGTCTGACAGTGTACTAGAGGAATTGTCTAGACTGGGTGAAGGACAAGGTGGAGCGGTCCACAAAGTTAGAGACATTCGAACTGGCAGAATCTTCGCCCGCAAGACAATTACCACACGAGAAGCCCCACTGAAGCAGCTCGAGCGCGAGCTCTCTATCTCCTCCACTTCCAAGCATATCAACATCATCCAGTTCTATGGCGCTTATATGTCCCCGTCTTCTAGCGAAGTCAAGGTCATGATGGAATACGGCGCTGGTGGTAGCTTGGAAGCCGTTAGCCAACGCATCAAAAAACGTGGCGCGCGTATCGGTGAAGGCGTCACGGGCCGTATAGCAGAAGGAGTGAGCGCCACTCGCAATCCCCTATCATTCCTCTTTTTGACATCGGATGCAGGTACTACAAGGTCTTGCTTATCTTTACACTCTCCGAACAATCCACAGGGACATCAAACCGTCGAACATCCTCCTGACGGGAGAGGGTATAGTCCGTCTCTGTGACTTTGGTGTGTCTGGCGAGCTCGTCAAGTCCTTGGCAGGGACCTTCACGGGAACCAGCTTCTATATGGCCGTAAGCGAACATCTCTCCCAAACAAACACTCTCCGCTGATGTACTACGCTTAGCCCGAACGAATCAGTGGAAAGGAGTACAGTATTCGTGCTGACGTTTGGTCGACCGGAATCACACTGATGGAGCTTGTGAAAAATCGATACCCATTCCCAGATGATTTGACGTCCATCGAGCTTCTCGTCTACATTACACAAGGAGAGGTATAAGGTCATTCGTCCCTCGTGTTTTCTTCCACGCTCATTTCTCCTCCAGCCACCACAACTTGCCGATGAGCCTGACGTGAAATGGCCGGATGACATGAAAGACTTCATCAAGCAAACGTATGTTTTATTAAATACTTTTATGTTGCACATTGCTCAATGTACATCATCTAGCTTGATCGTGGATCATACACTCCGTCCGACTCCCAAAGAGATGTTGACACACCCTTGGATCGTTAGTGTCATGAAGAAAGAAGTACCCATGGCAAGGTGGATCCGCGAGGTCTGGGGATGGCGCTCCACCCAGTCAAGCAGCTCGTAAGGACTTTCCTTCGTGCGTATCATGCTTCCCGTCTGATCACACTTTGTCCAGTTCTGGCTCTCGGCCAGGCTCTAGCCGGGGTCTCCGAACCGCAACACCAACATCATAGACCTTTCACTCTCATCGGTTCCCTCAATGCGATTACTCAAATCTTTGTGTCCTGTGTGTATCAATCACATCTGTACCGATCTGCTTCTTCTTTAGTCATTCTCATTCCCCATCATTCCAATTCTTGCTTGTCCTTGCTCTCTCCCCCACCAATACATTCGTACATCATTTACCACCCATTTGCAATATCATGGAAGAATCTGTCATTTTTTTGGAATAATCATTACGCTTGTGGCGAGAATGTGTTCTGTTCTGAACCCATCATGAGCTTTTAAACTCGAGTGTAAGGATTGCGCATACAGCTGCGAGAGTCGGTGGTTTTGCCACTTCGTAGTTATCAAATCCCCGTTCGCTGGTGGACTACCAGCAAGTCGAACATGCGTGCATGGCGAGAGGGGCTTGGGCTTGGAAGGGGCGGATGAGAAGAACGTGCGTTAAGTTGTTCAACACCTGAGTGGCGTATTGTGAGCGCAGCTACTATTTGCTCCGAAGGGTCAACACGGGAACCCATAGGCGATGTTCGTTCACAGCATGGTAGGTGCGACCTAGTGAGGAAGGACGACAGTCTTCACCTTGGTCGTCGGTTTGTCTAGGGGAGACTTGACGTTCAAGACTTCCATCAGGACTATCCCAGGTGTGACCTGACGTCCTCCACGAGCGGTTCGGGCCCACGAAGTTCGAGATTAAACACACTTCATCAGGATATCAGTCGAGCGGCCACTCGCTAAAAAGCCTTGCTTCTATGGTGTTTTCGAGTTGAATGCGGAGTCCAGAGTACTTTGGTTAAATTCAATTTGGGAGTTCAACGTTCAACTATACCCAAGGAAAAGTGTGAACCGTGTGTCCTGTACGCTTCCTTAGTATGTTCCCTGAACGAGGCAGGCACCGCGTAAAAATCAACTTCAGCGCAACGGAAAGCATGAACGCGTGTCCTGTGCGCTTCCTTGCAGTCGTGTCACCTGGCAAGGTAGCGGTATTCTGGGTAACGACCTAGAAAAAGTTTCAAAGCTAATTAAAACATACCAATTCGCTGCAAGCCAGTGGGGTCGTTTGAAAAGGATGTCATCCAATTGGTAACTCGGATATAATTCGACGCGTGATTCTAGATCTCGTGTTGCTGATGAGAAACTTTCGACTTTGATGCGCCGATCAGTTGCCAAAGAGAGAAGCAGAGAGAATGTGTCGCGGTGCATTTTATGAGGTGAAATCGTCCGAGAGGGAAGCGGGAAAATAATTTCGGATCCTCCTCCGATCCTCGCAATGCCATGATCATCCAAAAATTTTCAGCAAAGGGCTTCCATAGTACGAAGTCCCCAGCTCAGGTCCCTTATATGTGACCTTGACGAGAACAAACGTCCGTCCCGTTGAGAACACATCCAAACGGATCTAGAGTTGAAAATTTTAGATCGGTGGAAGTAAGGTTTAAATGCACCTCGTCCGAGTCCGGACTGGTCCCACGGAACGAGACCACGGGGTTCTTCTCCTATACTTGGAAGTTGGAACGGTGTGATCACCTTCGAGTCTGACCATCGTGTGCGGCACTAGGTTCATCCCTGGTTGCCCCCGTGAGTTTCGGGCCTCCGTGCATACACGTGTCCAGTCAAGTCCGAACGGGATCTGGGTTTCTAAATGGAACACGAGGTGCAGTCTAGGCGTACAATGAACGCAAAGAATGAGAAATACTTGAGAGCCGAAGAAGACGCACCCAGTCCTTGAATGAATGCGAATGTCCTGAAGTGGACAGATCAACGATGTATGAGGAAGTAAAGCTCACGCTCTTGTTCACTTAAATTCTTCAACCTTCAATGAACCAGGCATCAAGTTGATCATAAGCGATCCCGCGAACATTTGCCGGTCGGCCCTCCAATCCGAGCAGTGCGCAACAAGCGACGACACCTTTTAGACTCGGACCACGATGATCGCGATCCTCGAATCGCTTGAGCAGAAATCTCGGAAGAGAAGGCTTGATTAGCCGCCAAGCGATCATCTCGGGCCCGCCTATCCTCAGGCGTTTTGGTCCCAGAGCATGATGTATGTGGCTGCCATCCGGTCAACCCATCGGATTTGCGCTGACTATCGTCTTCTTTTCTAGTTTTGTAAAGCCCGGTGACCTATGGCACTTCGCGACATCGGATATCGTGGATCTCGTTGATCTCTTTTCGATCGTACAGCCCAGTGCCTGTATCGTCCCATGAGTCTCTCGGAACATCTATCGTTGACGCCCGTGCCTTGTGTTCTCTGGCGCTCTACTGCAAGGTACTTCCCTGCTAAGTAGTGTCTTAATTACCCTGCGATCTGTGGAGCTCTGTCTATCAACCACAGTCATAGGTGTGTATGAACAAACCCCTTGGAGACAGGCCGGCGCCCTGACGGCCGGTGCAAACGGCAACTGCCATCGGATACGACGTGCGAGGTCATCTCGAGAGACAAGAACCTCGTCTTTTTCGCAGACGAGAGCTTTTATCTGCGTCTTTCAAGAACGATCCGCTCGTCGCCAAAACCAACTTCTTGCCCATGTCATGTTTCCATGAATACAGATAACATGGCATCCCATGGGTCACACCTCATCTGGGTAACAGACTATTCCTCGGGATGAACCGTTGTTCATTGACATAGTAGTTTGTACATAGGTTCTTTGGTGATTGGTCGGTCAGTGGGTATGGCGACCATATCGCTGCGGACCTAAGGAGGATCAAAGGCAGCATCTCAGTAGCATCCCAAAAACATCCCAATGAGGATGACCTGTGGGTGCGAACAAGTTTTTCCGTACACTGGTTCCAGCGTGGTGGGCCACCAGAGACGTAACGCTGCACCACACATAAATGGCTACTTTAGGTTTAGCAGCGGTTGGTATACTTGGGAGTTGATGAAACACCGCTGTTAGTGTCCTCGTGTCGCACTTCGTCTCAGCTTGCGTGTCAAAAGTTACGAGTGAAACATCGCCGAGATGATTCCGGTAATGCCCACCACCGTTACATTTCCATGCCTATCACCCGCCGGGAAACTCCAGGCATCGGAGGCATAAGTTATTGCGCACGCTGTCAAACTGGACTATTTGACTGGGGGCTGAATATATTCACGGATCTCGTGATGTTTTCTGGGATTTCGCGACGATGTCCAAAGCCTGAGCGAGAAACCTTTCATCGACTGTTCGGCCGTTGAGTGGAAGCAGGTGGAGAGTGTGGGCCCAATTGAAAGGAATTTTACAATCCAGTATACATGATCTTGATGTACCGGACGAAAAGGAGGGTTTGCCTGAGAAACGAATTCTAACGAAACGCTGCTGATGTGGAGGTCATGACATTGATCTTTGAGCCCGTAGAGATAAGCGAGACTTCACTGCGAAAGACCTCGGATTTAGGCCGGCAAGTGCCTTGAAGGTGATGTCAGAGCGAAAAGCCTCGCGGGCGTCTCCTTTTTTTCTGATCAGTGACTATTAATTGTGGTATGACCAGATTGTTTTCCCCAGTGATTTTAGTTCCAAGGAGAGTTATTCTGATGAGTCACACGCGTCGGGGTTGTTTGCTGATTTTGAATAGCTGAACCTGTTCCTACACGTGTCATGTCAGATCAATACTCGATATTGTTGTCAATTTGATGAGTTGAGTAAGTAAATCCAATGTACGATCAAATTGGTTGTGTCACAAGCCGCAATGCATTGATTAGTGTGGAGCGAGATAGAGTAAGTGGTCAGAAGATGTAGTTGACTGCCAAAGAGGAGAGGTCAGCGAGGACACCTGACAAGGAGGAATTCGAGAAAAATGCCACGGGGATGGAGATTAGGGTGGCCACGAAGTGTATGTACGTGAACAGACATGATTGATACGGGGACCTGGTGCGTGGACCGTCTGAGGTGTGAAACCTTACATACGTTGCTGGATCACACCAGTGTACGACTGGCATCGTGCTGATTGCGGCATTCACATGTGGGCGTTTCTGATTACGGTAGGGTGAGGATGTTGTACGGCCGAGCAGGAGGAGGGAGAATTGAATTGGGCGTGGACTGCCCACATGCTCTGGGATGCAGGGAAGAGCGATGGGATTGATTGGGTGGCGGAGCTAACAACACTGAACACTCAATATGACAGTGACATTTCGACACTGAGATACTGTCAGAACGGCGTGACATGTCGGGGTATATGTCGCCGACGAATTTCCTTTTGTGGTAAAGCGCATCCATCAAATCCCTGCAAAATCACTCGTTTTGGGGTGCTTCTCATCCACGAGGTGGTCTTTTGACAGGGGACCGAACCCGTTATGGATACGATCGTCAATTTTACACAAACTCACTTTCAAGCAGCCTACCCCCCGCTGGACGCACCCCTTAGGATCAAAGAATACGTCTGCTGGCTGGACAGTAGGTCGCGCAGAATATTGAGCATTTTTCCCATCTATTTACAACACGCAAGAAAACATGACGTGGAAGTCATGTGTGGAAATTTATTAAAAAAACCCCCACCTTCCGTATACGAAATTGTTATGGCAGACTCTGTTACAACGCAACGCGACCCTTAGATCTGAATTTAGTGATCAGGCCGATTTCCGGGTCCGTGACAATGGCGCCCTCTCCGTCCATTTTCCACCCTTCGACCTTCCCTGCTTCTTCCTTCAAGGAATTCTAGTATAAAACTATGAAGGATCAGCCTCATGAAAACACTCCTCCCATCTTAAGCCCCATGGCTGATAGTATCGCTTAGTCTGTATCTTCCCTCCATCCACCCGTGCCACACACTGACTTTTTTTCGCTAGTTCCTCCACCCCTAACGCTTACATTCCCCCCGCTAGTTACTATCCTCCCACTCATGGTGGAGGCCATGTCCATGTTGTAGCCCCCCAATCTCGCAGTGAGCCCCAACAGCGCAAGCGCCCAAAGTACACCAGAAGCAAGACTGGTTGTCTTACATGTCGCGTCAAAAAAATCAAGGTGGGCACGCTACTCGCCTTTGTCACGCTCTGCTTGACCCAATCGCGTTCAGTGTGACGAGACTAAGCCCATCTGTATGCGATGTACGCATGGCCAACGAGACGTAAGTACGCATGCATCACCGTTCGACACCTGGCTTATGGTCTTGCCTCAGTGCACCTGGCCCGAAGGCGTTCCTACTCGGAAAAAGGCCGCGCCGCGAAAGGAAAGCATCGATGGCAGGCCCTCGACGGCGGACTCTTCCGGCTTATCCGAAACGTCCACACCTCCTACCAGGGACAGTACGCCTCCTCGGCGACTTCAAGCGGATTATAGCCTACCCCCAGTGGTTTCACGCCGTCACAGGTATTTAAAATTTACGATTCGAAACCGTCTTGATACAATCTTTCTGCCAGTGAGCCATTTGTGCCACCTTTGGGGCCAGACCCTGAACTTGCCCGCCGACAATTGTGAGTGGAATTCTGGGTAGATCTCACTCCAATCTCATGTTTTCCAGACCCCCGCACCCATACCAACTTCATCATCATCATTCTCAAACTAATGTTCTTTCTATGATACCCGAAATGCCTACATACCAGTCAACTCGTTACGATTCCGCTTACACTAGTGCTGCTCCTTCAATGCATCACAGCCAGCCCCGTCTCCCCGGGCCTTCACATCCATCGGGCCATCCACTTCAAATGCGCCCGATGGCACAACATCAACATCAGCACCAGCACCCGCATCAACACCATCCGCAGCAACCGCAACACTGGAATCAGCCCCAGATGCTTCCCCCTTTGAATCCAATGGAGCCATTTGTAAGTGCATCTCACGCATTCTTGAACAGTCGGTGACATTCAGCCTTCCTAGTTTCACACCCCACAGGAGAGGAATTTGGTGGGACATTCGTCCAACGATCACCATCCTAGATACCAATGATAATGATGATTTCTTTGTTTTTCTTTAAGGATTCCACGTTATTGTGATATATCCTTCAGCATTCTCATGGCCATTTTGTTTGAGAATCCAATAGTTACAGCTCATCTGCCGAGGGACCAGCATGTCAACTGAGGCTTGCGTAACGCCGTTCTCGGAGTGGCGGGGATTTATCATTTTTACTGTCGCCATCATCTGGAACGCGAGATGGTGCAGACGGCATATTCAGACTCGCTCACACTTATCGAATGCAGCCCACACCGCTTCTCGCAAGGACCTGTACAGCTGCGCAAAGGACTCGAGCGATGAAATATTAACTGCATGTATACCTCATTTCCTCGATGGACGTGAGTCTTGTTGATCGAGTTGGAGTGCTGACGACCTCGAGCAGATTTTTCCGGGTGGCCAGAATTTGGCCAGGTCGCTGGCCAATGTCCGTGTCCGAGCACAACCCTCGGCGGTGTTCTCGCGTGGGCCTCATTTCCAGTCGGGATCAACAGGCGAGAAGGCCAGAACACGTCTTCTGCTGGAGATCCTCGCGGTATACGACATCACAGGCAGGGCTGCTGCCATTTTGCGGCCAACCCATGTTGACAAGTCCCGAGCGATTGGTGGTAAGAAGGGAATTAATGATTGTATAGGCTTGATAACCTCCCGCACATTCCCTCACTTGCGCGAGTACGTGCAGGCGAAATTTTCAGCTCGAATATCACCTCCTGGCCGATCCGCGTGAACACATCCCGCGACGAGTCCATAAATGCAACCTTGCGTATCACAAAGCCGCACAGGTGCGTCTTGCTTCTCTTTGAACGAGACCCTGATCCTATCGGGCGTTCCGCAAATTCTTCTGCGTGATGCTTCAGGTCTCTCCGATCGATCGACTGGTCCCGTCATGCTGCGACACGATTCTCGCATTGTGTCCCGAATCCACATCTTTTACAATGGGTGTAGAGTACGTCTCGTATCAATGAGAATTGCGTCCTTCCGCTTCTTACATCGCCGTTGCTTTACATGGCCTCATCTGGCCTGCCATAATTGCGGCCTCGCACGCATACGGTGCGAGCTGTCCTCGAGTCTCGGAGCTATTCAAATCCTTCAGGTATGTACCTGTGTGATCTACGCACGTTCTTATTGCAAGTTCTTCAGGGCTCGACGTATGCTCGATCGGATTCACTACATAGGCCGCACATACGTATTACTTGCAAGTGCGCAGGCTTCTGTGAAATTGAAACCTACCTAGGGACGTATATGGGCTGGTACTCATGGATCCCCATTCACTCATGCAGGTCTGGAAACGCCTGGATTAAGGATTTCCACGCGCGGGCTGGCGCTCGGTCATGAAATATCTGCACTCAAGCGTACTGGTACTGAACTCAGTCTATATCCTGCCAACTTGCTCCGGGACCTCGTTGCGGTCTGTTGTATGTAATCTCGTTTTTGGTGCGTACCAGCAGTAAATGGTGAGGCTTAGATCATGGTTTGGGAAGCCTAATGATCAGCAGGACATCGTTTGGTTGACGTCAAAATTTGTGAATAAAGATGTATGTCTGACGCCGCAAGGTGCCAGCCCGGCGAGGTAGCAATTCTAATGCCTGCACTCTAATGTATTGATGATTAAATTGCAAGAATCCTTGACGGCGGCCAAGCTCGGTATCAATGGATGTATTCGTAAGAAGAAGAAAAAGGTGTGCTCACGAAGCCAGGAACTCAGGAGGCATTTGCGAACCTGAATGTCCGTTCTCGAAACTCGGACCTCCTTTTGGCGGAGCAATTCAGGACCCATGTACGCAATTAGATCCTCCTTGGTGGAGTTCGCGTTATGTTGACGTGTTCGCGGTGAGGGTCCACGAAAGCATGCCAGCAACGCATTACGGCGCCGAAGGTCTGGCGTTCAGGTCAATCCGCGTTTCAGCGTAGTCTGGTCACCAGACTAGTTTCAGCGTAGGTGCTCGAAGTGGCCAAACTTTCATGCACGACGGTTTGATCAGTGGAGATTACATCTCCGCCCCTGCCAGTGTTATTGTTTGAGAACCAAGTTTGGGGGAAGTTTTACGCATGTCCCTGACGAATTACTGTATGCCTCGTTCGGGCGTCTGATGCGCCAACCGGATCAGGCTACTTCCATCTTCAGTTGTGCGTTTGGTGACGTTGGCACCCTGTTCTGATGACACTTCCTTGTAAGTATGTTGCAGTGTGAATACACAAAAGTGGTCTCAAACATATTCCGTAGACTTGCCGTAGACCTCCCAGAGAGTGACAACTTTGACAGCGGCGTGCAAGAAAATGCATGTGTTTTATCACGGTTGCAGTGCATTTCGGCGCACCACCATTGGACAGCTGTCAGTTTGATGCAAAAGAACTGTCACAGTTGTATCAGCAACGTTTTGTATTGATACGTCAGAATCTCAGCATGTCCGGGACGAAGTTCTCATAGCGGAAAGGGTGCATCTGCCTCGGAGATTGGGCCGAGTTGCATGTTCAGATGAAGTTCGTGATAGCGTGCTAATGGTACGTGCTCTTCTCGTTGTTCTGTGCTCCACGACGTAAAAACGGGGTGCACTCCGGGGACGGGTCGAAACTAAGTTTGTTAGCTATAGGAGAATTTATCCATACTGGTATTAGATTCATGGATGAACCATTCTTGCAGGCATTCAGGACGAATGTATTACACCCGGTATCACGCGAAAATCGGAAAGTATCCTTGGAAGGTTTGACTGGTCACTGTTGGATGCTTCGAAGGAATGGACCATACTAATGCTCCCAACTATTACGGACGAACTAGCGGCTTCCGGGCTAATTCGACCGAGGCAATCCTGATGGTCATATGCATGGTGTAGTGAAACTGATTGACCTGGTAGCAACGTGTTGATCACAACCTTCGAGGTTTCAAGCTGATAAACTGAGTCAATAAAGTGACAGACGGAACAACCATCCTGAAAGTCGTACTTTTTAAATAGTCTCGAACCATCCGTTTTGGTCTTCGCCTCGGACGGCCTCGGGATCTTCCGAAGACCAAAACGAAGATTCGGGTGTCAGCCCGACCGCTTCCTGAAACGGATGGTTCGAGACTACTTTTTAAATGTTACAAGTCTCATCCAGTCTCTTTACGTAAGCTTCGCCCAGACAGAGATAAGATCGAAGGACAACACTCTCCGCTCCGTCCACCAACCCTTGAATTTTGGATCGCAATGGGTCTGTGGGATGTCATAAATGTAGAGCGTATATTCACTTGATCGATTTAACAGCTTCAGCTGAAGAAGTCACCCTCAACGCACCTCACACCCCACACCCGAACGCGATCGAAGCGTTCAACAATGTCCTGCCCGCAATCAAGAGTGAAATACTCAAGTCCCGCCACCATTGGAACAAGCATGAGCCCAAGATGTGGTCTCGCGCCGTTGGTCTCAGCGATCATCAGCTCACGCACTTCACTATCGAGCAGGATCTCGTTCAAGTAAGCAGCGGATCCGTGAGCTATGGTACCATTCTCCTTGGAAAGATCCGGATCCCCGATGTGAACGATGAGCTGGGAGCAGGCTACATTCATGTCAGGTGCGTGGGCTCTCGCTCCCCCGCACGAACCTCCCGACGGGCGTGGCGTCGTTCGGGGCTGTCGGTCATACATCAATATTTGTTAGCTGATGTCTTAACGTTGCATTCTGGTTTTTTCCTTTTCTCGACCGTATATTCTCGCTCGAAATTTCGTTCAATCCCACAGGATCCACGATCCCCCTAACAGGGTACGTGTGACCAACCTGTTCTTTGTCAACGATCCAGTCTCACGAATTTACTGGATGGATGGTAATAGGGCGATGAGGACGTTATGTTCCATTCCATCCTGCACGTCGAAGGCAAGAGGGATGCAGACGGTCACCCCCATCTCTGGCGCGCTGTCCAGACTGAAGACTGCCTTCTCGAATTCTTCAACGACTGATTGAACGATTTTCACGATCGCTTCCATCCAGTAGTCCACCCAGAACGCCAATCTTCTCTCACCCCTCACCCTTCTCATCACTCACGTATCACCCGTCGGAAGCATCACATTTCTTCTCGCCGTTTTCTCGCCTTCTTTCTCGTGACGAAGGAGTACATATTGTAGCATTCCATGGCTCTATCTCGCACCTTTTTTTTCAGCTTTTACCATTTCTCTTCTCTTCCCCCGCGGACTCTTTTCTCTTTGTTGGATGCCAAGTTCTCCGTAGTGCTGTCAAACTGAGCTCCCACCGTTGGAAACATGTAGGGGAGGTCGTTACGTTTTTTTCTTCTCGTATCGTTGCACCCGGTTTTGCTGTACAGTAACGTTGCGCTTTTGGTTAGGACGACTCCGTGATGCGTATACACTGCCTTGATTTCTTTTTTTCCAGTTGTCCCCCTCTCACGCTGAGCGCTGAGCGCTGAGCCCCAACGTTGTCGTTGATGCCATCATCATTGTCATTGATTCTGATTCATGCATCATGCGACGTGCAGCAAGTCGATGAGTCGACAAGGCACACTGATCGTTGTGTTTCCCGGTGAAACACCGCCCATTATCATGATCAACGAATCCATCGCTTCTGGTCTTCATGAAACGCACGCGCTCCCAACGGGTCCTCACAGGTAGGATTGCACTCAAATGTCTATTCGGGTATGGCAACTGGTACATTTTACATGGGAGACAAGAATGTTCAGGACATGGCCCAACGCCGCTCCTTCAAACCCCCGCCTCGCTACGACATACACATACAAGGCAAGTAGGCAAGAAGTGAAAAAAAGTGGGAAAAAAGCATAAGAAATGTGTAGACAGAGACAACCAGGGAAACGGCATGCGTGACATAAAACAAATCATGATCATGATCATGATCACGCATCGTTGCCCTTACGTATTGAGCATCCATATACCGTTGGCGGGAACAACGCCTTGAGTCACGAGAAACTGAGCTTCGAGCAATTGCGGATGGGAAGAATACAGCATATCTTGCGAACCCGTATGGACGAATGGAACATTTTGCGCATGCAACGGCACAAATACCTTGTCGTTCTGCGCGCCAGCGAAGGTGGCGAACTGACCAGGAGGCGGCGTTGAGACGTCCATGAATGTTGACATCTGTACCGTACGTTCTCCGTACGAGGATTCCGTGGGAGTTGGGGAATAACTGAGGCCTGGAGTCGACGGGCTGGAGGTGTAAGCTGCGGGACTGGCATAGTCGCTAATGGAAGATGATTCTTCGGACGGTGGAAGCCACGCCAGACGCGGATCATCCGAATATAGGCTCCCAGCTGGTGCGGTCGCACGCCTCCGAAGCGGAGAAGTCCGCAAAGCAGGCGGCGATACGACGTGCTGGAAGGAAGGCGAAAGATCAAATTCACCATTACTTTGGCCCATGGAGTGCTTGCTAGAGAGGACATCATTTTCGCTTTTGGTCTTGGCGAGAGGTCGTCCAGAGGCGGTTTGCGCTGCAGGCAATTTACCGACCCAGAGACGCCACTCGAGCGCTTCGCCGAGAGCACGTTCGCAGCGACCAATCTCGCGAGGGGGGAGACCGGAAAGCTTGGCCCATGCACGATTGGAATAACAACGATCTTGCAAGAATTTTGAGGCCAAGATAAGGGATGCTAGGAACGTGCGTCGAGGGCAAAGAAGCGGGGATGGCAGGGGAGGGAGGGGAGGGAGGGAAGTACCGCTGGTCTTCGATTGGCGTGCCGGCACCTTGTCAGCATCGAGAACCGGCGTCGAAAACGAAGCATCAGCTTCGTATGAAGTCGGGTCGATGCGCACGGTGGCGAGTGAGCTGTTTGAAGACGATGTCGCATCCGTACAGGGAAGTTGACCGTTGAGGCCAGCGTCGAAGTCGACACGAACCTCAGCTTGGATAATGCGTTCATCCAATATCACAGGGGAGGAAGTTGGAATGCCTTGGTTTTCTCGCTGAACTAGATCGGGGACCTTTGAGCGAATCGCTTCGAGGTAGCAAAGGGCCGTTTGCAGCACGCTTCCAGAAGTCCGCGAGCGACGGAGTACCTCGTGTACAAATCCCTTCAAGGGTACGACATCGCAATGTTGAGGTTGAGAGTTGACTCGAGTGCATGCTGTATAGGGGGCGACAGGGGAAGTGATGGGGGAGGGCTGGGTTGTAGGCGATATCGGCGAGAGCAGCTGCGTATTGCGAAGCGAAAAGGGGTGCATGGATGGATGGTAATGATCCGGGCCGGGAGTCGGAACAACCATCGGGCGTCCGGTGGTGAGAAAGACGACCGGAATATTATGCTGAGGCCATATTTCGCATAACGATTTGACGGCTTGGTCTTTAATGATAGGAGACAAACCTAAATAGAGTGTCGAGGAGTCGAGAGAAAATAAGCTCACCGACGAGACTGAGAGCATACTTTGATTTCTGTAAATCGCGCAGTTTAGGCTCGCGGGATGGAATATGGGCATGCCGAGAACGGTCAGGTTGTTCGGAGAGAGCACAGGGGGAAGGTAAAATTGATGGAGTGGAAGAATCAGGGGTGAGGTAGGCGAGAGGGGATGAGCGAGGTTGGAAAGACTGAACGGAAGGGTGGTAGGGTTGCCAGCGAACCCTTGAATGAGTAGGAGAGCCCCGGTGGGGGAGTGACTGAGCGGGTCGAACCATGAGCTGAGTGGAGAGAAGATACGAGAAAGGGAGAGCCGAAGAGAGGTGATTTGAGAGTGTTTATCTAGAATACAATACTATCGACATTAAAGGAGTATATGATAATTTCAGAGGACGAGAAAACGGAAGAAACGGAGAGCTTGGGCGAGGGCGTTTGGCGGATTGGGTTGTCGAAACGGGGGACGGTGAATGAACACATTGCGGAATGCGGTGGTGACGAGGACTGTCTAAAGTCTTGTCGACTCTAGAATGTCCTTTGTGCGTATAGAACTCTCCTTGAGTAGGAGAATGCTATACGAATGGATTGTGGGTTTGGAGAGCTGGGAGAACGACTGCTCGGCGGCGTCGCTATAAAACAGAAGGAGTCACTTCTCCACCTTGTACCCCTGTCACCACTTTACGGGGTCCGTCTCTTTGCACTGCCCGCTGACTCAAACACTGCACTACCCCTTGGCGCCATTCCAAACGTGTCCTCTCTCTCCTCTTCTCCTCCGCAGCACCCTTCTTGCTAAACCATTACTGTACTCGGCGTCAGAGGAGTCGTAGTGCTCGGAGTGACTCGTCCCTATCACATCGTATTACCTCGTTATCTGATCTTCCTTGGGTACTCAGAAGGATGTAGCTGCATTGATGACTCTCGTTCTTACCGTCTGATCCTCAACGGTTCCACCGGCCACCACGCGGGCGCTGTCATCCAGTTGACAATCTATGCTGGAGCCCGTTTGATACAGCAAATAGCACACCGAGGGAATTCGTCGCCAGCATCGAGTCAATGCGTCAAAGTGTGCAGTAATCTGCCGTCCAGCCTTCGGTATCTTCTAGCTCGACCACTCGTGGTGGTATACCCCCGGATCAGTGGCGCCGTTCCTGTTGGTCCTGACAGCCTTCCGAAGATATCCTGATCATGAGAAACTCATTCAAGGGTTATTCATTCCATCCGTCGGTTCATTTGACAGAAGCACACTAATACAACTTCCTATGACCGAAATAGAGATGAAACGTGATGACGAGCGACCGCCGACAACCTTCATATTCTGCGAGTTCACTATTGCAACAGTAGCGCTCAGCATTCGAGAGGCGTCCTAATCACAGTTTTGAGCAGGTCACTGTCTGAACAATCTGGCCATGCATGCCCGTGTCTTGGCTGCGACGATGGCAACACACGCACCAGCAACCGCTGCATTCTTGTCTATTACCCCCGTGACATACGCCATTGGCAAGTTAGCATTTGCCGTCGCGACAAAAGCTCGCGTATTTCTTTGTAACTCACACTCACCTCATTCCCGACTCTCTCTCACCAACCAACCTTCGTCGTTCATTCATTTGACTCACTCTTTTTTTGCAGTCTGAAAATGAAACTCACTGCATCATCACTCCTTACTGTGTTAGCCGCCTTGGCCGTCTCCGTCGCAGGGCACGCCAGTGAAGGACAGCCCGCCTTGAAGGCTAGACATATCCGCGTCGCTCGTGGATCCCCTGCGCCTGCTCCTCGGGACGTCTCAGGCTTCGTCGACGTGATTTCTGCTGGCGTATGCGGAGTCAGTGGTGCTACAGGTATGCTCTTTTATTATTATATATGTTCATAGCTAAAGTGATACGCGTTGGCAGCTGCGATCACTGGGTCGAGTGGACCTAACGGAAACATCGATTTCTTGAACTGTGGCGTCACCTCGGGCGGATGGACACCTCCCCTCATTAACGTTGGCGGCCTTATCAGTGTGGAACTATCCCAGGTCGCGTGGAATCCTACATCTGCTTTCACTCCTTGCCAGCCCTTTGTTTCGACCTTTGAAAAGTACGGTCAGCAATATGGAAGTGAGTCTGATTTCATTGTTGGCATGGACTGTCATTGACCATCATCAACCAGTCCCTGCTATCATGCTCGCATCATTCGCAATGCAGGAGAGTTCGTGCAACCCCGGCGCCGTCGGTGGCAACGGCGAGCAAGGTTTGATGCAGATCACACCTGACAAGTGCGGTGGTGCACCCGGCGGCAACTGTCAGGATCCTGTTCGTATTTCCGTTTATCCATGATACCTTGTCCGTTTAATTGTGTGACACTCTCAGGACTTCAACATCGGCACAGGGGCTGCATTCTTCTCGCAGACTCTGAACAGTTTGAACGGTGATGTCCTTCAGGCTATTGGTCAATACAACGGGTGGTTCCCAGGGATGACCTATGTAAGTCGGTTGAATAATGGATGGATCGCAAGCTGAATGTACTACTCTTCAGGATGACGCGACTGCTGCTGCTTCTCAGGGTCACTGCTGGGCACAGAACAACCTGGACTAGTGAGTGTCTGATATGGTTTCTGCCCGATAGTTCCGACTGACTGACGGTTCCACCCAGCCTTCACCAGTTCTTGAACGGATGGATGCAGGACGTCGATGCACGCGCCAACAACCCACCTCTCGGCCAATACTTCAACCTCGCTTCCTGTTAATTCACACTTCGTCTCCACTTTTATACCCTCTGAATTTCTGAAAGCGACAGCGATATTGACGACCACTCCGACTTATCTGACGACGTTTCTCTTAATGGTTTTAAGGTGTCCGGTAGTCATTGGAGTCTCTAATACCCTCGTCTTGTGTAGCTACGTTTTGTTTCCCTTGCCGAATGTGAGATTGTTCGATTACACCGCTAGGAAGACGTTATCGATGAAGCTTGAGGTCGAATGACCGCAGACACCGGTACCCTACGTTGAAAGGACAATCAATTTTTGCGCAGAGTAATTCTTGCGGATATCCCGGGCGTCCGTGAGGTAGGTTTCGCCACAGCCATCATGCAGCCAAATTTTTTGATCATGGAAACCCACTCGTGGCCTCGAACTGTGGTGATATCAATTTCTAGGGAACGCGATCGATGTTGATAGCAGTGGGACATCAGTGCGTATCCGATCCCAAGGAACTAATAGCTGAGTGGTTGATAGTGCAGAGACTCGATGTTTCCTCCTCAAGCGTTTCCGTAGGACAAGGAAAATGTCAACATACTTATTCCATCGAATTTACTTAGACATCGCACAAGTAGAAAAAGACGACGATAAGCCCATTGCTCGACAGCGTATTTATAACTTACACACAGAGTTTCTGATTTTCGGGAGTCGAGAAAAAAAAATACATCTATGGATGGCTCGGGTCATCCGAAAATAAGCATAAGCAGGTGACCTAGTTAGGTAACGAAAACACGGTCACCAATGAAAAAGAACGGGTCAGTACTAGAGAAAGAATAGCGGGAGCTTACATAGGGAGCTCGGGGGTAAACGTATTCGGGCTCATTGACAGGCGTAGACGATCATGGCCACCATCGTGTTCGTGTTCGTCCCTTGAACTAGTTGAGCAGTGACTTTCTAATCCGTCGTCAGGATCGAAAGTGGATCAGCTCGCTCGCGGAATCGATTCGAGAGTGAGGGTGTTGTTAGACAAGAGTAAGCTGGAGGACGGGATGAACGAGCTTGGGTGGTAAGTAAGTAGCTGACAATGAACCGACGAGCAAACCCTTGACTCGGAGCTTCGTGCGCTCTTTTAGAGATAGCGCGTAGAGCTCGACGGCGACATCTGCGAATGTAGTCAGTAACACATTCGAAACAACATGCGCTGATGCTTACAAGAGATGTTGTAGCAGACAGCAATCATGCCAAGGTTGAGCGCTAAGACATCCATCTCATCCTCTGTAATACCGAGTGTGAGCCGTCAAGTCGATCGGTTGCTCTCTGATACACTTACCGATAGTGATGCATTTTGAGTTCACAAGATCTTGAAGTGTATTTTCATGGATGAGTGATAGAACTGAATCCCGAGTGATTTGAGATGATGCCCTCTCCGTATGTGATGTATCGTCCGGCACATCCGAGCATTTGGAGAAATAATTTAAACGTCCCGGGAGGACGATCAACCTATCGTCCCTTCCCGGGTTTGTAGAGTTGCGTCCCTTTGACAATGACGATATGTGCGGGCAAGTTGATACCCCACGCAAGAGTCGCTGTACAACCCAATGCATGCACGGAATCATCCGCGAAAAGCTCCTCTATAAGTGTCCTGTCATCCCTCGACATACCAGCATGCTGGATGGCGAAGCCGAAGTCTGGGGTTGTGGTAGATGCAGAGCCCCTTAACATCTGGGTGCAGATCAACTCTGGATATAGTTGTAGATGATCCATGCGTTCTCCAGAGTCGTGAAGCGGCCGAAAACATAGTTACGAACATCGACAAAGAAAGGCTGAGAAGCCTTTGCAGTGGCCCATGAATTTGGAGGAGGCTGAAATATCGGAGCTGTGTTGCTCGAAGAGTCGAAGGCCTGTCAACACCCATTCCATCTATGCCGTGCAAGTAATCATGCCAAGCAAGCGGTAATCATCATCTTGGCGAGAATGTTCTTGTTCTTGGGGTCAGGTGGGAATACAAACAACTTGGGCAATGACCGGGTCAAAAACGAGAGAGCCCTCGCCAGAGGATGCGTTCTCGGCGTCCGGCGTCTGGTAGACCCTTCTGGAAGAGGCCAAGAGAGGCTTTGTTGGTCTTGCTGGTGTTCTCCCGGATCTGCTCATTGGTCACGAGGCAGCTCACGGAGCTCATCAGTGAGTTTAGTAACATCCTCTCTCTCATCAGTATTAACAGCCTCGATGAGAGAACGAGCTTTATCAGACTCGGCTCAGCGTCGGCAATTATGCACTCGATATTCTTGGTCCTGGCGGCCTTGTCCAGCCTTGTTCTTGCCGGAAACGTTGACAACCCGTCTGACAGCGTCTGACATGTACAACCGCGGGACAGTTCTATTGATAGAGGAGAAAGGTACATACTCAACTAATACTCACCAGCGTCGATACCGTGCAGGGGGAATACCAACAAGGTTGAAGTTGTTAAAGAGTTTGTTAACCCGAACTTACCCTGGCCTCCGAGTGGCCTTGATGGCAGTCTGACCCGGTGACCAACAAGTTGAGAACGGTCCGAGACTTCTTGGTGGGGAGACTAGTAGTTGATGCTGATTGGATCGTGGTATAGACACCAGTGATATGTCAAAACGTGTACTTACCTTTTGTTTTAACTCATAACTCCCCCCCCCGGGCCCCCCCCTTCCATCTCTCTCTCTCCCCAACCAACCGTTGTCGTTCATTCACTCGACTCTCTTTTTTTGCAGAATGAGACTCAGTGTATCGTTTCTTACCTTGTTAGTTGCCTTGACCGTCTCTGTCGCAGGACATGCTAGTCATGAACAACCCGCCTTGAAGGCGAGACATATCCGCGCTGCTCGCGGACTCGGTCACACTCACCAACGCAGATCCTGCAGGGCAGGGACTCCGGTCAGTTTCATTTTATCTTGTTTATCTGTAGAATTGTACATTCCAACGATTCTGGTGGACAATGCTGATCGAGACTCCGGTGGAAACTAGGCCAACAACGCTGTAGCTACGCCGAGCGTTGCTACACCTAGTACCTCTGTGTCGGTTGATACTCCCTCAGCACCTGCGCCTCCTCCTCCCCCTCCTACTTCGACTGATCCTCCTCCGCCACCCCCTACTCCAGATGCACCTCCACCACCTTCCCCTACTTCGGATGCTCCACCCCCGCCACCACCAACCTCTGCTCCGCCACCACCTCCCCCTGCGCCTTCTCCCCCGGATATCGTGTCGGGCCTCGTCAACGTGATCTCTGCTGGCGTATGCGGAGTCAGTGGCGCTACAGGTTTGCTCTCTTTTATTATTCTATATGTTCATCGCTAAATTGACACGCGTTGGCAGCTGCGATCACTGGATTGAGTGGACCTAACGGAAACATCGATTTCTTGAACTGTGGCGTCACCTCGGGCGGATGGACACCTCCCCTCATTAACGTTGGCGGCCTTATCAGTGCGGAACTATCCCAGGTCGCGTGGAATCCTACATCCGCTTTCACTCTTTGCCAGCCCTTCGTTTCGACCTTTGAAAAGTACGGTCAGCAATATGGAAGTGAGTCTGATTTCATTGTTGGCATGGACTGTCATTGACCATCATCAACCAGTCCCTGCTATCATGCTCGCATCATTCGCAATGCAGGAGAGTTCGTGCAACCCCGGCGCCGTCGGTGGCAACGGGGAGCAAGGTTTGATGCAGATCACACCTGACAAGTGCGGTGGTGCACCCGGCGGCAACTGCCAGGATCCTGTTCGTATTTCCGTTTATCCATGATACCTTGTCCGTTTAATCATTCGACACTCTCAGGACTTCAACATCGGCACAGGGGCTGCATTTTTCTCGCAGACTCTGAACAGTTTGAACGGTGATGTCCTTCAGGCTATTGGTCAATACAACGGGTGGTTCCCAGGGATGACCTATGTAAGTCGGTTGAATAATGGATGGATCGCAAGCTGAATGTACTACTCTTCAGGATGACGCGACTGCTGCTGCTTCCCAGGGTCACTGCTGGGCACAGAACAACCTGGACTAGTGAGTGTCTGATATGGTTTTTGCCCGATAGTTCCGACTGACTGACGGTTCCACCCAGCCTTCACCAGTTCTTGAACGGATGGATGCAGGACGTCGATGCACGCGCCAACAACCCGCCTCTCGGTAAATACTTCAACCTCGCTTCCTGTTAATTTGCAACGCGCCCCCACTTGTGGATTTCTGAAAGCAACAGCGATATTGACGATCGCCCCAACTAACCTGACGACGTACTCCTCTTCGGTTTCGAAGCGTCCAGTAGTCATTAGAGTCCAATATCATTGTCTTGGATAGCTATTACCTTGTTTCTCTTGTTGAATGTGAGGCTGTTTGAATACCCTTCGTGGTGACATGATTATCCACTGCCATTGCTGATCGTGAGATGATATCTCTTGCCTTTCTCAGAAAAAATTCGGACGAGGCCTTATACCGCGAAGGACTCGACTGAAACTGAGTCCTTCAATACTTGCTACATTTCTACATTGATCTAAAGATCACCAGAGGCCATGAGCGATTCTTCACTCTCGTCTTCGGCTCCATCTTCGCCCGTTTCAACAGCACCCACATCGTTACCCTCGCCTGAGTTCCACATGCTAAGCATCAAGGACGTCACCGACGAAGACCGAGTGCAGGCCGCCAAGTTAAAAGCAGAGGCCAATAAAGCGTTCACGAGTACGTTTACCCGACCGATCAGTAAAAACCAGTCAAATGATACGTCATCCAGGTCATAACTTCTCGGAGGCTGTCAGGCTCTACACCGAGGCCATCGAATCGAATCCACGGGATGCCACTTTCTGGTGCAATCGAGCGGCTGCACGAACAAAGTTGGAAGAATATGGGTTCGCGCTCGATGACGCGTGTGAGTGGATTTGTACTTTGGCGATGGTCACGCGAGACTTGATGGGAGGGATTAGCTAGGGCTATTGACGTCGATCCAAAGTACGCGAAAGCATATTACAGGTGTGTCGTGCTTGGCGGAACGTGTGGTGGTTATGATGATTGACCGGAGCATATCAGGCGAGCGACGTGTTACCTCCAGATCGCGAAACCGCAGTTGGCGGTAGTTGACTTCAAGAAGGTGGTTGCGTTGGAGCCGAAGAATGAGGTCGTCAAAGCGCAGTTGACGGCGACGCAAAAGCTCGTTCGGAAAATCGAGTTCGAGAAGGTGAGAAGTTGGTTCGTTTTATGTGTTTACCCGATGCTGAATCGATATCAGGCGATTGAGATGGAAGAGGAAAAGAATGCCGTGGAGCGCTGTTTAGAAATCATCGCGGAAGGTCTATTTAACGCTTAGTCGACACGTCGTCCTCACTGACTAGCTTAATGTTTAGGAGGATGTGATGTAGAGAATGGCTACACGGGCCCGAAACTTGACATATCCGAGGACGGGAAGTATACCATCACGCAACAATTCATACTAAACATGATCGAATGGTTCAAGCAAGGCAAGAAGCTTGCACGCAGATATGCGTGGGAGATCGTTCTCGGCGCCCACTCACATTTCGTGAAAGAGGAGAGCGTGGTCAACCTTGATCTCGTGGATGGAGTGACCTGCGACGTCATTGGCGACGTTCACGGTGCGTTTTTTTTTCAACCTCGTCACTTCTTCGTAATTCACAGACGTGAATTTAATTTCAGGCCAGTTCTACGACTTGCTGCATTTGTATTCGCTCACGGGCACGCCAACGCCTAATCACTGTCTATTGATGAATGGTGATTTGGTGGACAGAGGATCTTGGTCTATTGAAGTGATATTGACTGCATTTGCCTATAAATGTGAGTATGATCTGCGATACGCGGTCATTCACAATTATTGATGGTCGTCAGGGCTATACCCTAACAGAATGTTCATCAATAGAGGTAATCATGAAGCAAAGGACATGAACCGGACATATGGCTTCGAGGGCGAAGCCAAGCACAAGCATGGAGAACAGAGTTACAAGGTATGACCTTTGCATTTGATTTTGGACGCGCAGAAGCTGAGCCCTCATTTAGCTCTTCGCACATGTCTTCACAACAAGTGCGTGGCTCGAGCTAGTTGTCCCTTTGAAAACCTGACTTTTTTGCATTAGTCCCTCTGGCCACTTTGGTCAGCGCAACAAAACCATCGAAAGACGTCACTCCGAAAACGATATTGTCCCCAGAAAAGTTGAAGCGTTATTTTGTCGTTCATGGAGGTCTTTTCAGCAGGGACGGTGTGACATTAGATGAAATCAGGAAGATACCACGCATCGGAACACAACCTGGGCAGGAGGGTTTGATCTGTCAGTATCTCATTTTTGCCTTACTCCTATGACAAATGCTAACGAACTCATCTCTTCAGGCGAGGTATGACTTTGAATAAACCTCCATGGTCGCTGTCTGACATTTGCACAGCTGCTGTGGACAGATCCTCAAGAAGCACCAGGGCGCGGTCCAAGCAAACGAGTGCGTAATTCCCTTCGTTTTCGTGAAACACGTTGTCTTAGCATGCCTCAGGGAGTCGGTCTTGGTTTTGGGCCCGATGTCACGAAACGGTGGTGCGACCTGAACGGCGTCACTGGTATCATTCGTAGTCACGAAGTGCGCGAAAGTATGCAACTCTCTCGTATGTTGTACCACAGGGTTGGCTGATTCGCGTCTGTTAGACGGCTATGCCATCGAGCACGATGGGCTTTGCACAACTGTACGTCCGCCCGCCACGATTCATGCATCCATGCTCACACTTTACCTAGGTCTTTTCTGCACCCAATTACGTTGATCAAGTAGGGAACAAAGGCGCATATGTATGTGTTTTTTGTCTGTTCGGAAGGAGCTCTCGTTCTCACATGTCTCCCACAGATCCGTATAGATTCTGCGGGTGATCTAAAGTACTATCAGTTTGAGGCACAACCTCACCCGCCTATGAAGCCGATGGCATACGCAACAGGCGGTCTGGCTAACTTAATGATGTAGATTCGATGTAAGGTTCATGTAGCTTCAATCTTGGGAGACCGTAGGTATGCGGGCGTGGGAACTACTGTAATGGAACTCACTTCTCTGCTTGAACGAACTCGTCCGTGAAGTATTTCGCTATCAGTGTCTGACATCCCATGGATAAAACGAAATCCAAGTTAGCGGCGTTCTTTGACAACGACGACGAAGAATCTTCCTTCCCAGTGCGATGGATAGGACCTATTTCTTTGATGTCAAGGCACTCACCAATTTGCTTCATATAACCAGCAAAAGCCATTGGATGATCAAAAACTGTCCCAATATGCTCAAGGGACCGTTCGCAAGTCTCGTCGAGAGAAGGAGAAGGATGCTGCGGATGCGAAGAAGAGGGAGGAGGAAGAGAGTGCAGCCAGGGCTTATGCCGATTTTATAGACGCGTTCGAGGGGGAGGACGTTGGGAGGCGGGAGGCGGCGTCGACGTTTGTACGAGGCTCGGGGGAAGGGAAGTCGACGTATCAGCCCTCCGTGACTGAGGGTTCGTCGAGGGCGAGGGCGCTGCGAGAGGAAATGGACGATGTGAGCGGTTCATTCGTATGATCAATCCTGTTCATTGATAGCCTTTCAGACGTCTCCTCCGAGCATTGTTTCGAAACCTAAGGGAAAGCGTGCTATGGATGCTTTCCTTGAGGAAATCAAGAGGTGTGTATATATGCACCGCCATGTGGCCCCTGCTCCTGACCCCGTTCTGCAGGGAACAGGCCCTGCGAGAGGCCCGGTATTCCCGTTCCGGTAAGTGAAGACCACGATATACCTTCGTTAACGCTCCTTAACATTGTCTAGCTCACGGACGATCCGTGACTGCGCTGGCTGGTAAGTGATGGCGTGCCTTCCTGCAAGCTCGTTCTCAGCGTATCCCCAAAAGCTTACGAGGGTCAGAGTGGAAGCAAGGATCGAGGAGACCCTGAGGTACGCAACATGACGAAATCTGTTCGTCTGCTCCCCATGCCGACCCCTGTTTCGCTAGACGTCAAACCTTTTCGTTGCCAACTTGCCATCCAACGTCACTGAGCAATCTTTGGGTCAATTCTTCGCGCGCCATGGTCCTGTCGGCTCTGTATGTTCCCACTTGTCACTGGTCCTTTTGCTTGAACTGAGGGAAATGTTTCCAGGTGAAAATTATGTGGCCTCGTGGTGATGGCACCATCGGTCCCGGTAGTGAGATGACTACGTCAAGGCGGAATAGAAATACTGGACTCAGTGGTTTCGTCTCATTCATGAAACGCAAAGATGCTGAGGTTGCGCTGAGAGAACTGGACGGATTTGATTGGGGAGGCTCCGTTTTGCGAGTTGGATGGAGCAAAGCCGTTCCAATGGCGGCCAAAGCGTTGTATGGTGCGAACACTTCTCAGACTTGTCCTCTTTATGCCAATTTACACGCTCCTCTACAGTTGCGACTCGTTCGCGGTCTCATTCCAGGGAACGACGTCATGACAGAGGAAGAAGCAGAAGTCGTTCGTATTCCTCGGGACGTCGTTCACGTTCACGTTCTGGAGGTCGTGGGCATCGAACTTCTATGCGTTCAAGGAGTCGTTCTTACAGCCCATCACCCTCGCGTCAAACGCGCCGCTCGTACAGCCGCTCGAAACGGTATGACAATCGGAGTCCTCGTCGGCGATCGCGAAGCTCCTCAAGGAGGCGTGAAGGTGACGATGACTCCGGTGTCACAGATGCTTTCATCCGTGCAGTAGCTGCGGAAGTGAAAGGTCATGGCCACAAGTACGAGGAGAACCTGAAAGATTGGGAACGGGGCAATTCGAAATATGCCTTCCTTAATGAACGAAAGGTGGGTTTTACAGTGAACGCTCGGTCTCATTTACAAATGTATTTAGCATCACCGACATGCCTTTTATCGAGGGCTGGTTGAGCGAAACGATATCGTGGAGCCTGAGTTCGATGATGATGTATGCAACTGTTTCTTTGTGTGTTATCTTCACTGATATGCTTCGTAGGGATACAACTCGGTTTATTCTACTGATTCCGGAGAGGAGTCGGAACGAGAACGTACGAAGAAGACCGTCCTTGGTAAACTCTCGCGCAAGAGATTTGAGGCAATGTTGCGCGCTCTTTCTGGAAAACGAGGGGAACTTGCTCGATGCATGACATTCAGTCTCGAACATGCCGAGGCAGCTCGCGAGGTCAGTGTCATGCTCGGTGTCCGTAACGTGCCATTTGACTGACACTTTCCAGATATCGGACATCATCACTTCCTCTTTGTTGGTTGATGGCACCCCAGTCCCGCGCAAGCTCGCTCGCCTTCACCTCATTTGTGATATACTCCACAATTCGGCCGCGCCAGTGCCGAGTGCATGGAAGTTTCGCCAGGAATTTCAGTCACGGCTTGGCATCGCCTTTGATCACTTCGCTACCATATATCATTCCTTCCCTGGTCGCATCACCGCCGAGACCTTCAAGAAGCAAATAACGGCCGTCATTGACATTTGGGAAGACTGGATCGTATTCCCGCCCGAATTTACAGCCGAGCTTCGTACCCGACTGGACGGTATTGCGCACGCAGAGTTGAAAGCAGGTCAAGAAGATGAGAATGGAGGCGCGACGTCAGAGACTCAGTCGGTGTACGCCTCTCGGTTCAAGGCAAAGTCTTTCCAACCGGCTCAGGAAGTTGCTCCTTGTGTCCCTCCGGCGGGAGAGGACTTGGACGGTGCGCCTATTGAGGAGATGGATGTGGACGGTGTAGCTCTTGACCGAGGTGTAGATGGTGTCCCACTCGATGACGACATGGATGGCGCTCCCATTGACGATGATGTCGACGGTCTTCCTATGGAGAGGGATGGCCCTGAGGCGGATGACGCCGATGTCGACGGTGAACCTATGGCAGAGGATGATGTTGATGGAGAGCCAATATGATCGTGTTCAGATCCTGTATATCTTGGTTTTCTGTCGTTTTTCTGATCGCTTTCTCCTGCGATCGCGGTACAAGTATGCATAGGTATCTGTTCGATATGCTCAGGAATCAAAGGCCCGATGTTATATCCATCAAGTTCGCTTGGTACAAGTGTCCCTAGAATGGAGGGTACATCATCAAAGTTCCGTGTGTCGAGGAAGGACCATCTTCGACAACCTCTGCCAGATCTCGGACAGTAGGCCGAAACACATTAGGGTATGTCGTCTATAGCTATCCACTAACTCGACCAGCGATGCCGGGAACCTAGTCCAGATATTTTGTTGATAAGCGGCTGATGGCGGGGGGAGTGGATGGGAAGAAGCGATTGGAGACTCCTCAGGTGATGGCTGAGCACGAGGAGTCGGTCTTGGCTAAAAAAAGACATCCATCAACCGTTTATCCAGTCCTGGGTAAGACAGACTCACATTTCCGGTGACGGCTTTCTCGGCTTCGTAGATCAATCTTGCAGAATCCTCCTCCCCTGTCTTTCTCCACATCTCCCGGAATTGTTCGACAGCATGCAGACTCTCACTGAAGCGATGAAGGGTGTTGATCAATGCAACGACCTCTGAACGCTGCAAGAGCTTTTGATTTGTATGGTGACTGAAATGCGGATTGAGTTCCACGACAGAGACGATACATGGGATTGACGTACTCGAGGGCTTTTTCATCCATTTCGAAGAGAACTTTAAGAGCAGTGGCGAAACCAGTAGTCTGGACTTTGCCCCACAACCGGCACTTGTCGCAACCGATACAATCCATGATTCGGGACACGTTGCGGAAGTGTTGTTTGAATTCTTGTTTCAGGATCTACGACAGGATTTCAGTGACAAGACGACGGATCACCGAGATGGCTTGACATACGTTGGCATTCGCTCCACGGAAGAGTACCCGTTCATCGAATTTGCCGACATGTTTCGCGATCTCCATCACTTTGTCGAGTTTCTCGAGTGTTCGAACTTCGTCTCCCAGGTCGGGGGAGTGTGAATGTTCGTGTGGAATGAGGCTATTCCCAGACAATGAACAGTAGTCATACTCGGATAAGTAGGGTGCGATACGGGAAACCGCACGGAGGAGTAAGACGGTATTAAAGTAGATATACTGAAGCCGCTCAGGGTGGGAGGCAACCCTGGTGACAAAACACTCAAGATTAGGGCCCTAGAGGGAGTCAGCATGGAAAGATAAAATTTCATTAAAGTTACTTGCCCATTCCCCTGTGGACTGGTTCAGCCATTCTGAGCATATATGCGTTGATATCGACGCGTGGAGGCCTGGACGAGGTTAGTATGAATGTGACATCATCCCAGACAGACCACGTACCAGATATGATCTTATAATATACTCTCTTCTCCAAACATTCCCCATCAGCATCTTCGCCGTCAATGGGTTCGCGTAGGACGTCAGTCAAGGTATCTGGAAGCGTGGCAGGCGCAGAGGATTGTTCTGTCAGAAGATTTAGTTCCGAGAGACCGAAGCAGTTCTCTTCGTAGATCGCTCGCCAGACGCGATGAGTCGATTTTCCTGAATATCCCGTATATCGTTCGGGAACCAGTGTTAGGTCTACGTAATCGCCCTCTACATGAGGATTATTATTGGAATGTGGAGTGAAGCGAATCGGCAGCGACTAACCTGTCATATCATCAAGGAAACAAAAGTCGGAATCACGATAATAGCAACCTGGTAGCTGGATCCGCTACGAAAAATCGCGTGAGTATGAAGGGGAGTTTGCAGTATCCATGCTTACTTGATCCTCAGGAGGTAGGTCTATTTTACTCAAAGCCGCTGCCCTCCACTTTTCGGGTATTTCGCTCTGATGGGGGTGAGTGGTGGAACCTGATCAAGAAACATGTAAATACCTCGTCCACAGTAGTGATTCCACACTCGCGATTCATGCAAAAGCCATTTTCCTGCCAGAAAGGACATTCTCGGTAGAGATCAACCTAGTAGCGAGGAAAGTTGTTGAGAAATAATCTTACTCTAAGGCAGACAAAGTTCACACCTGGAAATACCTGAAGAATGGGGTCTCAACCAAGGCGTGAAGATTGGAATACAGCTCCTCGTTCACGCTCTCGATGGTCTCGTAGTCGCACATCGTCGTTTCGATGGGACCGGTCGTCTAATAGGATGACTGGTTGTCTAGCATTGAATGACACGTTAACTTGGGAGAACATACCTCGTGCTGACAAAGTGGTTCACCGCGAACGGGCTCATGCTCCAAGACATTCTTGACCTGATCTCTGCGAACGAGCGCGTCACCCAGAAATGAGTTTCCGTGAACGGCTGTTCCAATTGCGAATGCGAATGCGAGTGCAAGACAAGCCCTGCGGCAGGCTCGTTCCATCTGTCTGAATCTGATGTGCAAAGTTGTAAGTATCGCTGTCACTGTCAGTGAGTTTGACAGATATCACTGACCACGTATTACCCTTGGTCATGTGACTCTGAAAATCAATCCACGTGACTCGCACGACATCCGGAGTAACATCGGAGAAACTTTATCTCTGTCATCATCCCATCAGCGGAGCAGACTGTCTTAGACTGTCTTGTAACATTACGCGTTATCGCTCATCTACATAGCTGTTTATCAGAACAAAATTGGTCGAGTTTTGCTCGCTTAGCCGCCCTTTCGGTCCGTATCTCCTTTCTCAAAGCATAGATAAACGATGCAGCACTCGTGTCTCTCGAAGTAATACTATTAAGCCATGGCAGCACCAGTCCCAATTATCACGTTGAACAATGGCGTTAGGATGCCCGTCATCGGTACGCACAGCGTTCCACCCTTTGATTCATATTAAATCTCCCTCCCTCAGGTCATGGGTGTTGGGGAGGACTTACCGCGGAAACGAGGGCCGCTAGCAAGGACTGGATCCTGACTGCTCTCAAGGTGCGCCGACTCCCTGCCTCAGAATGCAGGCTATCGACCTTCTTTCTTAGTCCGGATACAGGCACCTGGATACCGCTCTCGGATATGGTATCTTTCATTGCGTTCATTTTGTTGCTGAGAGACTGACGTATGACAAGGAACTGAGGGTCCAGTGGGTACTGCGATCCGCGAGTCCGGCGTTCCTCGTGAGGAAATATTCGTGACCACAAAGCTTCCGTATGTGAGGTCTCTTGAATCTTGACATCCTTCCAACTAACACATTATTTCTACACATACAGCTTGCACCACCCAGGGAAGGTGCAAGAGTCGATCAACGAAAGCTTGGCGAATGCCGGCTTAGCTTACTATGATCTCGTCAGTCGGAATCCTCCGTCGCTGCGCAGTTTTCTTTGCTAACGAGACGAATCACAGTGGTTGATGCACTGGCCCCAGACAATTGGGCGTGGACGTGAGCGAATGGATGTCTAATCCCCACTTTCGTGAGGCTAACATCGTCACCCCGTCAGCAAATGGTGAAGAGCTGACGCACGAAGACGGCTCGCTGAAGGCTGTCCTGAATCCAACGTTTAACGAGACTTGGGCAGAGATGGAGAAAGTCTTGGAGAGCAAAAAAGTCAGAGCCATTGGGATCAGCAACTTCTCGGTCAAGAAGTTGGTTCTTCATCGACTGGCGAGATCGCGTCGCTGATATCCCTCTAGCATCGAACAACTCTTGAAAACGGCAAAGGTTGTTCCTGCAATTAACCAAGTGGAGTGAGTGTGACATGCAACATATCAAGGTCCAGCTTAATTTCTTCTATTAGGTTGCACCCCTACCTTTCTCAGCCTGACTTGTTGGCGTACTGCAAGAGCAAAGGGATTTACCTCACTGCTTACATTCCTACCGGTGAGTTTCACCTCGAGAAAAAGAGTTACAAGCTCACGGAAAAGCAGGGTGGGACACCGTCCGTGGAGACCCTGTTGTCAACGAGATCGCTGCAAAATACAATGCGACGCCTGCTCAAGTGATCTTGGCATGGCATGTGGCTAGAGGCTGCACTGCAGTTCCCAAGAGTCAGGACGTACAAAGACAGAAGGACAACCTCAAGGTGAGAATTATTGAGTAAATCACAGGACAAAACGTCATTGACCACGATGCAGTTGATCACACTCTCTCATGAGGACTTCCTGCGAGTGAGTGCCCTGAACAGGGGTCAGAGATTGTGCAACACGGCCGATGAGAAAGGAAGGGTCCATGGTTGGTCCGTGGATGAGATGGGCTGGTGAACGTTGCTGCTTCACGGAGAACGAGAAATGTTTTGTGTGTCTATAAGTCGATTGTACGCTCGTGATTGTAAGCCAAGTGAAGTTTGATGCCAGTGATGGTGACGCCGGTGATGGTTCGCACGTCCATTAAGCGAGGGTATGTCTGGGAAAGACACGTCTACAGTTTACCAAACCCATTCTTCATCATCTACTTTTTTTTTCGGTTATTGTGCTGAGTTCCGCTCGTCGTTGGGCTCAACGTTCAGGTATTTTTCGTCAAAGGTTCTGTGTTTTGGACACCCTCAAATCTCATAAACATGGACACGTCGGCGACTCTTCAAACTGGCACAATGGGCGCGGCCGAGTATCAGGTATATACACTCTTCCGATCGTGTATCCACGGGTTTTCAGAGTACTTGTTCCACGTATGTTTAGAAGAGGCACGGGCTCGAAGGTGCTCCGGACCCATTCCCAGCTCATCTCGAGGACGAGACCCCAGCCAAGCTATTCACCGCCAACAATGTTGTGGACCCCAACGATCAGGCAGCTTTCCCGTCTCTAGCACCCTCTGCGGTCCCTGTAGCCCAGCCCGTCAAGTCGGCCTGGGGTGCCAGCTCTGGTCCTCGCATCAAACCAACTGTCAGGTCTCAGCCCATGGTTTCGGACTCCTTCACCTTGTCCGCCATCGAGCTTCCGGTGAACAAGAATGGCAGATCTGCGTCACTCGGTGAAATGATGAAACTGTTCATGTCGAAATTCAAGGTCAAGATCGAGGCATCTGCCAACCAGACGCGTCAAACGACTTTCCACGTGAAGGCCGAGTCTCAGAAGGAGCTCGACAAGGCCAAGCGCAGCTTGTTGGCTTTAAGCCCGGTGGTATGTTGTTGTGTAGCGTCTTGCGATATCTTTCTGATGGTTGTCTAGGTCACTCTCACTCTGCCTGCTCCACTTTCTACTATCCCGCTCATCATTGGGACAAAAGGTGACTAATGTTTGATCGATTTGGATACCCGAGATGCTGATGTATCTTGTGCAGGTGCTACTCTGAAGCAGGTTCGTGAACAAACTGGTGTGAAAGTGGACATCCCTCGAAGGGAGAGTGTGACCCCCACTGGTCACGCCAATGAATCAGTCAATGGAATCGTAACCCCCAGTTCCGATGATGAAACCATGGTTCCTATCACGATCACCGGTCCTCAATCCCTCGCGTACGAAGCTCAGGCCATGTTGAACGAGATCATCTCCGTGAGGACATCCAGGTCCACCCAACGTATCAAAGACATCCCGGCTCACATCCTTCCCTTCGTCATTTCCCGCCGCGCGCTCTTCATTGACGCAGCGCAAGGTGGTGACATCAACTTGGCTTTGATCACTGCCGAGCGCGAGATCACTGTCAGTGGAGAACGTGAGGCCGTCGCCCGTGTCGTCGAGTCAATTCAGATCACCATTGAAACGTTTAAGAATTTGCTCGTTTGCGTCAAGATCTCTTTGCCCCAGCGTCAACACCATCTTCTCGTTGGTAAAGCCCTCGATGCGATTATGGCAAAGAGCAGGTGCTCTGTCATCACCCCAGAGGCTGACCAACCTGGTGAAGAAGTCTCGGTTTATGGCAAGCCAGAGGATATATCGCCTGGTCTTACTGCCGTCATGGAAATGGCCAACTCGCAGTACATCCACGAGTTTCCTCTCCCGGGTCCTATTGTGGTTTCGCGTCAGCTGTTGGCATACATGACGCGCATCGATTATTTCAAGACTCTCAGCGCTGCTCATCCTGGCGTTTCTGTCTTCGCACCCTCTTCAATGGCGATTGCTCAAGCTTCGGTCCTCAATATTGATATCGTCGGAGAGAAGCCTCTGGTGGATGCTGTCGTCAGGCAGGTTTCGGAACTTCTTGGTAAACTCATTGGCGCAACAAGAGAGGTTTCCATCAATTGGCTCATCCATCAGGTCATCATTGGGAAGCACGCAACAAAGTGAATCTCTATTTAGATTCGTGTAGTATTCCTCTCACACCGCCTTTAGGTTGAAGTGGTTCGAAGAGGCTCATAACGTTCAGGTCTTATTCCCTCCCGAGTCTGCCGAGCAGCCTTCGGTTCTCCTGGTTTATGATCCTTTCTCCCCCTCGGCTTCTCCCTCACCTGTGGAGAAGGAGAAACACCTTGATGAGGTCTCCGCGGAACTACTCACGTGGGCCAAGGAAGCTGCTGATGTCAAGAGCGAGACAATCTCCGTTGAGAAACGTTGGCATGAGGCAGTACTCGGAAAGGATGGCTCCACGCTCGCTGCGTAAGTGATACACCACTGCTTATGAGACGTCACATTGCTGACCCCTTTCCCTCTCCTAGTATCGTCGGCGAAGACAGGGCCCTGTCAATCAAGGTCGGCGCCGAGGCTGGCGATGCTATAACTGAAGATGTCATCTTGATCCGTGGGATTCGTGCAGACGTCGATC
Organism: Chalciporus chontae; assembly: GCA_038089555.1. NCBI lineage: Eukaryota > Fungi > Basidiomycota > Agaricomycetes > Boletales > Boletaceae > Chalciporus > Chalciporus chontae. The sequence goes on along the minus strand of JBBPLD010000069.1, from coordinate 3,511 downwards.
GCGCTGTCAAGGAAATTCTCCAGGTTGTCGAACACGCTAAGGATGACTTCATTGCCAACAGCCACGTAAGCACATCCATTATCTTGATGGGCATCTATTTGACGTGCATGCACGAATCTAGTTTACGGAATTTGAGATTAACAGGGAATATGTCGGTCGTATTGTCGGTGCTCAAGGGGCTGGTGTCAACCGACTCCGTGAGCAGCTCGGCGTCAGAATTGATATTTCTAATGAGGTCGAGGAAAAGGAAAAAGACAGCGGCAAGAAGAAGGCCGTTAACCAGACGTCCAAAGTCAAAGTTGGTCCTCTTGTTACAAACAAGCTCCAAAATGAGGCTGAGTCTGGTCTTAGATTACAGGACGCCAGGAAAACGCCGAAGAAGCTAAGAAACGCATCTTGGCCCAGGTCGATAGACTGGTCAGTTCCTTGTGACTGTCGGGATGTAAGACAAACCAATTAACGTGCAATGCAGGTGGATGAGACGTTTGAGACTCTCAAAATCCCCAATCAATTCCACGCCTCCCTTATTGGCCAGAACGGCAAGTATGTCATCCGTCTTGAAGAGAAATATGGGGTCAAGATCACTTTCCCCCGTGGATCCTCTGAAAATGGCGAGAACAGAACCCGTGAAACCCTCAAGCCTGACGAAGTCCTTATCAAGGGTGGCAAAAAGGGCGTGGCTAGTGCCAAATCCGAACTTCTCGAGGCCCTCGAGTTTGAAAAGGAGAACAACAACGTTTTGAAATTCACCGTCCCAACCCGCGCTGTTGCACGTATCCTCGGCAAGGGTGGTGCGAGCATCAACGAGATCAAGGATGACACGGATGCTCAGATTGATGTCGAGAAGGCTACAGATGGTGATGCTGCTGTGACTAACATCACCGTCCGCGGAACGAAGCAAGCCATCAACGCTGCCAAAACCGCTATTCTAGCAATTGCTGACCAAATTGGCGAGGAAACGACGGTGTCACTTGTCATCGAGACGAAGTACCACAGAACCATTATTGGTGCTGGTGGCCAGGGATTGAAAGACCTGATCGGTCGTTGTGGTGGCCCTTCCGATTCCAAGCTTCAAGCAGGGCTTGTTCGATTGTGAGTATCTCCAATGGTGCGCGCTTCCCGGCTGACCGCTGTATCAGCCCACGCCAAGGTGAACTTACTGACGAAGTTCGCCTTCGGGGAGAGCCCGCTCTTGTCAACAAGATCAAGGCGGAACTCGAGAAGACAGTTGCTATTTTGAGGGACAGGGTGGTGTTGGCCGTCGAGCTCCCAGCGGCCCGACATCGTAACCTGATCGGCCGTGGCGGACAGCACTTGAACGACATGCAAGCACGCACTGGTGTTCAAGTGCAGTTCCCTGGTTCTCGGTCGTACAACCAGGTCGGAGAAGCTGCTAATGCAAGCGAGCTCAAAGATGCGGATCCTGCTGACATCGTGAAAGTGTCCGGATCTCGCTCTGCTTGTGAAACTGCGATTGCAGAGCTCAAGGTATGGCTCTCTAACAAGATGATTCCGCTGTGACCGCTAATTTTCTCATCAGACTCGCATCCAGAATGCTCCTGCTCCGGTGGAGATGCTCACTGCTACTGTGTCCGTTCCCTTGAAATACCACCATGCAATCTCCCAGCAGGGCAACTTCTTCCGCAACCTCCGCTCGTACGGTGTGCAAGTTGACCAATCTGCTCACCCCAAAAAATCTGCGGTTCCCGCCCATCCTCCTCAGGATAGTGGGTCCACTGCCCGGATTGACGATGCAGAAGAGGAGACACCAGACGCAAATTGGCAGATTGTTCCCAACTACCAGGATGCAGAGGAGGGTGACTCGGAGTGGACGTTGAGGGCAAAGGATGCTGCCAGTCTCGAGCGTGCACAGGGCGACATCAAGGCCGCCATCGAGCAAGCTGAGGCGATGACTCACGTCGGTTTCTTGACCCTCGCCGATCGCTCTGCTTTCCCCAGGATCGTTGGAATCAAGGGCTCCAACGTGGCCCGCCTCCGTGCTGAGACTGGTGCCGATATCACTGTCAGCAGGGAGAACAACACTATCGTTATCATTGGTACGTTTTTTTCTCAAGGTTTCATTACCCCGAATGTGAGATTGATGCTGGTTGCAGGTTCTGAATCCGCTGTGGAAGAAGCCAAGCATGCAATTCTTAAGCAGGCTGCTTCTCCACCTCGTTCTGGTCATCGTTAGACATTGATCGTTGGGTTAAAAATCTGCATGCTATGTATCCTCTACATACTATCTGGATTGGATTTGCACATCAAGCCGGAACACGCCAGCTGCGGGAGGTGTACTATTGAACATGGACGATATTGAGGCAATCTGTTGACTCCGCTTCGCGTGCCAGAACTCGGATGATGGTGTATCACCGAGCTTTCGCTCAGAGATGATCGCCAGGCCAACGCGGCGTCGTTCCAGTGAGAATACTTGGGGTACGGCGTATCGAGACACGGACTCGGAAACTGCGTTTACCATCAGAAAGTTAACTTGTGTCAATCAAGTTGTCAATGGGCAGGCAGTGGCACTGACTCGAGCTGTCTGGCAACTTTAAGAAGGCGAAAGACTCACTGGTCCGTAAACTCACCACGAGTCCAAGTACATAGCTCGCCAACAAACATTCTTTCCAGTTCGCGGTCTGATTACTGCAAGATGATTATCACCTTGTTTACCAAGGTCACTGGGGGGGGGAGAATTGTGGCTGTGGTGTCGTGTTTTTTTTCCCCGTGGCAAATTTATCCCTTTCATGATACATTAGGTTTTGGAGCATAGTGAATTGGTTTGAATCAATAATCGAGTGATAAGTATGTACTCTGTTTCTACAATGTACCGCTAACGTGCTCGTATTTCATCCCACCACTGTTTGGTATCGTTATCAAGTTTAAGTAACCGTTCATCTTCAATACGCAAGTACTCGCTTGCATGACTCATCAGTAGTTTCTCATCAAAGTCCCGTAATAGACATATGTTTTCCCTACCACGACACCGTGACAAAGCAACATACACGTTGAAAGGAGTGAGTGAACCCGAAGGAGGGGTCGCAATGTCGATGATAGCATACGTGATTGTTTGGCCTTGCGACCAGTAGTCAGTGAAGGCATATGCAGGAGTGAGAGGGAGCTGCGTCCTGAGTATTGTTTTCTTCTCCTTTCCAACGACGATCACGAACGATCTTTCTGTGGGGACGAGCGGGATAACCCCCTTTTCCAGGCCGTCTAGCTGTGTCACTTTTGTACTCATCATCCTGACGAGTACATAAGCAGGTGGATATGTAAGATGAATGACGGACTGGGATGGTGAGAATTGCGGTTCGTGATCATTGAGAACGATCTTGACAATCTCGCCTCTTGCCACTTCTGCTTCGCGGCCGCATCAGGGACTCCCCTGGAATCGACCCTTCCTGTTTCCATGAATCATCAAGTCCAGAGCCTCATCAAGGACTGTCCGGAGCGTCGACTTTCGCCGCATCTAGGACTCTCCTCACATTATCCCGAGGATGGTAAAGGAGGG
>JBBPLD010000068.1:0-97019 GCA_038089555.1 Chalciporus chontae | reverse complement strand
ACTGGCCATCAGCAGGAAGGTTTCTCCATGGGATGGAGTCCGCGTCCGAAATGGTTCCGGACTCGTTAAAGGTGACATGCCGACTGGAGATGATTGTGCGGCGTTCGATGTCGAGGAGTTTGTATGCATGTTGCCCGTAAGTATATCCGAGCATGATGCATCGTCTCCCGTGGCTCCGGAACTTTCCCCACGCTGATCCTTGGGAACATGAGCATAAGCTGAGCACCCAAAAGGGCGGAAGAAAATCGGATCGACTCTTCGTTTGAAGAGGATTTGATATGGGTTCGCTCCTTTGAGTGCGGAGGTCGGACTTCGAGCAGTGACATAGGCAGCAGTGGCCATGGCGTCAGCCCAGAAGAATTTGGGTAGTTTGAACTCCTCAAGCATGGTGTTAGCGAGGGAGGATAGCGTTTGATTCATTCGTTCCGCAAGTCCGTTTTGCTCCGGAGTGTAAGGAGCGGACATCTCCTGCAGGGTGCCGTCTGTCCGAAGTTGGTTCGGAAATCCTGTCCGACGTATTCGCCACCTCCATCGCTCCGAAGGAATTGGACATGCATCTCCGATAAGTCTTCGCGTTCGACTTCAACCTTGAAGAGGGCTTTGACGTCGGCCTTCCATTGGTTGTAGGTGGCAAGGACATCGCTCTTCTTCTTCAGGAAGTAGACCCAAGGGAAGCGGGAGAAGTCGTCGACGATGAGGAGCCAGAAATGCGAACCTTCCCGAGATTGCGGAGTGATAGGACCCCCGACGTCCGTATGGACTACCTGGAGTGCGTGCGTCGCTCGGGGACTTTCTAGGAGTTCGAAAGGTAGCTTCTTCATCTTTCCGAGGACGCAGGACTCGCAGAATCCGGGAGTTCTGGACAGCGTGTTGATCCCTTGGAGTTGTCCATGTCGAACCATGTGCTGGATTCAGGGAATGGAGATGTGTCCCATGCGTTGGTGAAGGAGGTTTACGTCCACAGTAGCGTGCGCAGCTTCGGATGTATGCATTGGACTAGCGTCTGCATGATATAAACCCTCCTTGTGCATTCCGGAGATGATGGGGACGGATCCCTTTCGGACGTGGCATACGGAGGACTTCGCAGGGAATAGGGTAGATAGTCCAGCAATGGAAAGGCGATGGACGGAGATGAGCGATATCCGAAAGTCGGGGACGAGTAGGACATTGCTTAGGATTACCTCGAACATCTTCCCGTTGACAGTGGAGCGAAGTGGAACGGACCCGATCCTGATCGCAGAGATAGAGGAGTTATCTCCAAACGATACTGGACGTGGCGGACGAAGTGGAGTGTATGTCTGGAACCAGGAACGATGTGGGACCATGTGGGACGTTGCACCCGAGTCGATGACAAGTGAGAAGTCAGCAATCTTCGGTTCGGACGACAAGTAGGCGTGAACACGTTGGATTAGGGACTCAGATACACTCTCCTTAGCTATGTTTGCACTTTCCTGAGGTACGGGACTTTGGTCCGAACCTTCGTCTGTGGCATTCGCCTTTTCCTTGCCCTTCCCCTTGCCCTTCCTAACAGATCCGCCACCTTCCCTAAGCTTCTCGGACCACTTCTTGTAAGCGAAGCAGTTGGACGAGTCGTGTCCATGAGATTGGTGATGGTCGCACCAAGCTGCGGGATTTCCGGGAATACGTCCGGACACTTTTAGGGCGGAGTCTGAAGCTCCGGATGGGTTGAGACGGGATTCCTCAGATAGGACGCGAAGTTCGATGGTGTCGAAGGTTAGCTTGTCCTTCTCGACGGTGTTTATGATGGAGGAAGTGAACATCGTCCAGTCCGGAGTTTTGGGAAGGGAGTTTAGGAGCGTGAACGCAAGGAGTTGGGGATCGATGGCGTATTGCATCCCTAGGAGCTGACGTTGGATAGTCCGAAGTGACGCGACGTGCTCGGAGATGGCGGAGGAGCCATTTCATGCGGTGGAGAAGAGCTGACAGAAGGAATAGAAGGCGTCCGAGACGTTCGGAGTTTCGTAGAGTTCGAGGAGTCTGTCCCAGAGAGCCTGGGCAGTCAGGACGGTTTCGGTTTGCATTAGGATGACATCGTCCAGGTGATTCTGGATGATCCCGTGCGCCTTCTCGTCTCTTTCTCTCCATTTTCGGATTTCCTCCGCAGTAGCTGTCGCAGGAGCGGTAGGAGTGGCAGTGCTTCGGAGTGCGGAAGTTGTCGAAGTGGCTGCGCCTCCGGATGCGGAAGTCGTTGAAGTGGCAGCGCTTCCGGATGCGGAAGTCGTCGAAGTGGCTGTGCTTCCGGATGCGGAAGTGGAGGGACTGGACGCGATGGGTCCGGAAGTCCCGGGTAGAGAGGGATCTGAATCTGTCCCGAGTACGACGCCAAGGACCTTTTCGCTTCGGAGCAAGACGGTGATCCGAAGGCGCCAGATGGCAAAGTTCCTAGGTCCCATCAAGCGAGGGACGTCGGAGGTCCGGGTGGCAGTGCCCGATGTCATGATTGACAGGTGACGGGTGACAGATGATAGATGTTAAAAAGGTTGATTGACAGATGACAGGAGATAGTTCCTGGAGTCGGAAGGAGTGATCCGAGGGTGTCAAGAGTGGACCGGACGGGCCGGACGGGCGCGAGGAAGTTTTCACAAGAGTGGGTAAAGTCGAGGGAGTCGTTTGGCAAGAGGACCGACCGCTAGTTGGCGCTAGCAGGGCTCATAACCTATTAAAGACTAACAATACTCAGCCGATGCCTAAGAGAGGCGGAAACGACTATATTCACCTAACGATACTAGGTAGTACAGTGAGTAACACAAAGTAAGTAAAGAAAGTAAGTACTGACCTCAGCCGATGCCTAAGAGAGGCAGAAACGACTGAGGTGCTCTGGAAGTGAGTCCAGGGTTTAAGTAGATGGGTGGAGATGCGCTCGGAACGGTCCGACGTAACTCCGGTCCGGAATACCCGATTCCAGGTACAAAACGTCATGGGATCACAAGGGAATGACAAGGGAATGACGAAGGTAAGAATAGGAATGATAGGATGTGAGATAGAAATAGATATAGGAACATATGAGTGCAAGGGAGTATGTCCGAGCATATCCAAGGTTTTTCGGGCATGTGTCTGCGGAGTCCGAGCAGGGAAAACGTCGGACTAGGGTCGGACTAACCCGAGAATAGACAGGGGCTATTCGGGTTCGGACAGGGTCGGGTACTAGGATCGGAGTCACTGTATTTTGACATACAATACAGGCTTTGTACATTCAACTACACCTTTTTCTGTATTTTTATGTTTTTTTTTCGTTGTGAAGCAAGATGTGTGCCAAGTTTCAGGGGGCAAATCCTAGTGTAATGAAAGATTTCGTCACGGTCGCATACCCCTTTGAAAATGAGCAGTTTTCGTATCGTTACAAAGGCAACACCATCTCAATTTCCATTTATTTTTTGTATGCAATCTAAATACACTATCCTACACCTGCTATAATTTTTATGGGTCTCTAGAGTGTTGAGAATGCATTGTTTTGTGAGCATTGCATTGCAGTAGACATTTGCAATAACATACTAAGTAGCTGTTTCAGGGAACATATAGAGCGTTTGAGTCTGTTTTGGACAAGCATTCTGTCCTACAATGGACCGAGCAAGATAGTTCAGGCCATACAGGTTGTTTCCCGGTGACTGCTTCCGTGCTATCTGACAAGTTCTAGTACAGTGAGGAAACGAAAGCGACAGAATAGTGAATACCCAGCTCGGACGAAATCCTACATAGACACGAAAGTTGGAAAACGTGGAAGCGCAGTTGAGGACTAATCTGCTAGAGACTCTGGCAAACGGGATAGTTGATGACATGGCTAGCTAGCTAGAAAGCTTCCGGGTAGTCTCCCGTAGGTAGACACCTCGCCTTCCACCCTTGCACCAGCGACTTTAATTTGGCGATATCGCGAGTGCAAGGGTGGAAGACGAGGTGTCGAACATAGAGACCATTGTGTGGAACAAGCTGCAACCAACCGTCCAGCGGATTGTATTGAGTGGTTCCGAAAGTATTCAAGTCGAGCCAGGGGGAAGACCGATCCCGAGCGAAACAGCGCGTTCTGAACGAATGTTGCAGGTCGGGGAGGACAGGGAGTGCATGAAAACGTCACGGTTCTGAGGCTCGGAGACAACAAACATAGGGATCTGATTGCAGAAGACTCTACATACAAGCCGCCCCGGGTTTTCCAGTGAAATGCGCGATGTGCGAAGGAGTAACCGAGAAAGTTTGTAAGTCTAGCCTCATAATGTTATTCCTCCTATCAGTGTCATTCAAAAACGCTCTGTAGCGGGGGGTAACCATACTCCATTCAACGTTGCCGACGATCCAATCAAGCAAACCATCCGCATATGATGCAATTTGTTGATCTAGGGCCTGGTCGAACGAGGGGAGCTTTTTCCTGCATGCCTTGAAATGGCCGAAGGCTTGTGAGAACAGTTCCCCAGCGTAGTTGAGCCTCTCCTGTAGATCAAGGCGCGAGGTCTTCGGATCATTCTTGATAGTTGTTATAATATTGTGTGAAGCTCCGTCTTCCAAGTATTCCTTCTTGAAAGAGTAAATGTCCTGAGTGAATGACAAGCCACTGGGATGTGAGCGGAAAATCACTAAAAGCTCGTTACTCACATTAGTCAAGGCAACCGCATCGACTGCGGCGGTCTCCATCTCGTGTACAACCGGATGTGCCAAGGCCTCGTCAGGGAGGAAGACGTGGCGGAAAGAACACATCAGGACAAAGAGTGGAGTGACGCCGATGGATCCCCGACGTAGGTCCATGTACGATTTAATATCTTCACTTAAGACCCCATACGCAGGTGTTTCGCGTTTGATTGCTTCTTCAACCGTACTCATAGCAAGATGTTCGTTCGTTGCGATGAACTGGGTCCAGTGAAATTGGTCAAGACCTGACTTGACGGTAGGGACCAACTCCCTAGATTGAACCTGGGCCTGAGTTGATTAATTGATGATGACATAGATCAGCTGACCTTCGCATCAGAATAATGAAGGGATGATGCAATTCGTGCCCTTCATCCTCCTCCCGCAATGTCTTGGACCATAGCTGAGAATTTCTCTCAACTTCAGTGCTTGAAAAGCCGTCGCTTATTGCGGAACACTTGAGCTCGGTGTGTGAAGCAAATAAAGATCCAAATATACATACGTCATTGCTTCCACCATGTAGGCCATTGTGAGACAGTAGAGAACCACCAGCAGTTCCCGGGAAGAGGCGAGCGGGAATGTTAAAGAGGCCAAAAGAGGTACTTTAGCCCTATAGAGCGACTAATAGCACAGTTAACATTGAGAGAGGCTGAGTTGACCAACCCAAGTACACGTACTTTTGCCACGACCTGGTCGACTGATCTAGACACCCATGCATTGTATTCGCTTTCAGCCTCCTTCATGTTGGGACTAATGTCTCCCCCAGGCTTCTTCGGCAGGAGAACTAAAAGATTCGGAAGCTGATAAACTTGTGAAGGCACGAACATGACCAAGAACGTTGTTTCAATAGCCTGCCGCAAAGCTAGCTGTATTTTTGGCCAGGTATTGAGTGGGTGACACCATCATGGGGCAGAACAGTTGGGCTGTTTTATGGATGCCATTTCAGCGCGCGACATCATATTCCATACCGCATGACAAGACAGGTGGCAGTCAGTGTTCAGGGGGAATCCCATGTCATTTACGCTATGCGACAAGACACGAAAACAAGCTGAGTTCTCGGTCCCAACACAAGTCTCTCCACTGGGTCGGGATCCTGCTTGTGAGACTGCCGTTGAGACCAAGGCTCATACACAACACCACCACTGAACTTGAGGGGAGTTAGAAACAGAACTTGAAGGACCGTGTGGTTCCGTAAGCCTTCAACATCCGACTTGACGGGAGGGGGGGGAGGCTGTATCGAAAACTTAGCCGACGACATGACAATGATATGTGAGATGAACTCACTTTTGCATCAAACTAAGAAACGGGTAATAGCCTGACACTTTTCCTCTGACTCTGTCCCGCGGTGTTTTGAGTTACAGTTGAGATTTTCTCTCAGCTTCAGTGTCAGACTAACTGTCGCTGAATGAGGCAAGAAATTCATGGGACTGCATAGCAGCTAATCCGAGTCCGAGAATGAGCATACCTTGAATGATCTGTCTTGATAGCATGGAAGGGGATCACCCTCTGGGAAATGGAGGTGAGTAAATGTCTTAGACCCCTACACACCGTTTACACTGAGGCCTCGTGTATCCGTGAGTCATAGATTGGATCGAAGGTCGACATGGTGCGGTGGCACCGGAGTGTCGAATGCAACCAGTATGTATGCGGTTATGCGCATCCCCCTGGTTGTAATCGTCCCACAGTCTGTCGTAGCCAATATAAGTCTGCAAACGCCGTGCAAAGACGAGCAACGAGTACGCAATATTGCTCTAACAATTAGTTCACACGGCTCTTTGTTACTCGTTTTTTTCACTCGTGTCCAAATGACAACTCGAGCCATCAAACAGTTCCGGTTACGAGAGCTCGCAAGGGCCCCTCCTCCCGCCCCAGTTCTCCAACTCAACCCAACCACCACCACCACCCCAAACGGCGCTTTCGACTTTTCCAAATTCAACTTCTCCGTCGCACCTACTCCCGAGACGGAAAGCAACCTCCCGAAACGGACGAATCCGTTCCTCCCATGGTGTAACCCTAAATCCGGGAGATGGGCACCTCCAAAGTATTCGTTGCGTCAACAAGCAGATCTGATCAAGAAAGCGCGTGCGTCGGGGACTTTGGCAATGCTCCCACCTTCGCTGAAGACCCTTGCGGCTCATGATACCGCTATTGCGTTGGCCAAGGGACGACTTGTATCTGCAAATCTATCCAAGGTGCAGTCTGAGGCATCCGTTGTTGCAGAGGCCAAAGCCAACGTCGCCCTGGCCGAGAAGGGCTCGGGGGAGTGGTGGTCACAACCCATGAAATGGGTGGGCGAAGTAAAGGAGCGCAATGTTCCTGGGTCGGACATAGGAAACAGACTGTATGCTGGAAAGAAGCGGATGTTCAAAGGTCACAAGTGGGAGCGTGTTGCGAAGGAGAGAGCCGCGAAGAGAAAGATACTCTTGCGCGACATGGATAAACGTATCCACCGCTTCAAGAACGTATGTTATTTTCTCTGTGTTGCCTTGTGCGTGGTACTGACACGGTCGTTCATCATAGTATTACAAGCGGAGACGTCCAAATCCACTCAAGCCTTCCAAGAAGTTGGGTGGAAAGCTTCCGTTCTAGAACTAGTGTATACCACGCCGTCTTTTTGTCTGTCTACTCAGTGTCTACAAGTCGCCGTTGGAGTGGCTTTTCTGTGTCCTCCGCGAATAAGTGATGATGCGCAAAGATACGCGCCGTATTTGTGGCTTTCCTGGGGCATGACGCGTGATCAGTCGCGTCAGGTCTGGCACTGTCTAGCAATAATATAAAAAACCGGACCGACTCGGATCGATGGCTTGTCCTTAACCCTCATGCGATGGCAGGTGCGTTCAGCGGACACCTCTTAAGCTCATTCACAGCCAATCCATCCTCCTCCTCCATCGTCAACAGCGGTGCCATGTCCTTCGACACACGTCAGCACGGCTCTCCACTCTCATTCTCCAACACCCCCTTCCAACCCCCATCTCTCCCAGCTCTCGCCGGTAGTCCATTCGCACTCACAGCCGCAGCTCCAAGTCAATTCTCCGATGAAACAGCTACCAAAATCGCCACTCTTCAAGCCAAACTCAACAAGAGACTCGGTCCCGAATACATCTCTCAACGTCCCGGGCCAGCGGGTGGTCCCAAACTCACCTACGCTGAGGGTTGGAAGATCATCAATCTCGCGAACGAGGTGTTTGGGTTTAATGGGTGGTGTAGTAGTATTGTGAATTTGACGACAGATTTCGTGGATTGGAATGAGGAGGGTAAGAGGTTTAGTGTTGGAGTGACAGCGATTGTCAGAGTGACGTTGAGAGATGGGGCGTATCATGAGGATGTGGGGTATGGGATGCTGGAGAATGGAAAGAGTAAGGCTGCTGCGTTGGATAAGGTGAGTTTCAAGCGTGGTCTGGTGCTCGTGATGCAACACTGCTAGTTGTGGCGGAGAGCGATCCCCTGATGCAAATCGAACAGTGCAAGAAGGAAGCAGTCACGGATGCTCTCAAGCGAACGCTTCGCAATTTTGGAAACTTGCTGGGCAATTGTTTGTACGACAAGTCGTACGCTCAGGAAGTTGTCAAGATCAAAGTACCTCCAGTGAGTACGCCGTCTCGAAAACGACTTGCACGCTTTGACACCCCCATCGCGATCGTCGTTACCTGTAACTCACCATGATATTATCAGGCAAAGTTTGACAAGAGCGAGCTGTACCGACGCCCGGAGTTTGAGGAAGATAAACCTGACCCTCCTGTTCCGGCAGCTAATCACCCTGGCCCGGGGCCCACCGAGCGCAATGAGCAACCTCAGATAAAGAGAGAAGCTCCAACGGATCTGCCTGAGACCCCCATCACCTACATACCTCGCCACCTCCGTCAAGAGATGACTGCTCCACAACGACATGCCACCCCAACACACAGAGAACCCATCCAAGGACCTGGCACGCCAACCTCTTCAGGTCCGAGTGATCGAAACCCTTCTTCCGTCGACGCACAGGTACAGAAGCCGCCAATGGGACTCCACACGCCCATCCAAACGCCAGTTCAAAGACCCCCCCTTCAACCTCGCGCCGTCGAAAAATTATCACTCACTCGTAATTCACCCACAGATCGTAAAGTCACGTTTACGGAAATGCCCCCACCCCGCAATCCAATCCCGGGCGCCAATGCCCATAAGAGCGGTAGCACCAGTCTACCTCCCGCTGTCGTTGTCTCCAGGGCTGAAAACGAAGACTCGTATCCGCTTTGTACCCAGGAGGACGATTTCTTTGCGACGGTTGATCTTGGGGAGGGAGATTTGGGAAGACCGATTGATTTCGAGGAGGGGATGGGCGGGGTGAGTGTGATGCATGATTCGATAGTGATCGAGGAGGCACAGGTGCAGGTTCCAAAGGCGGTCGAACGTGTCCCCAGTGTGTCCAGTGTGGTCGCGGGTGGATCGGGTGTAGGAGGAAGATCGTCTTCTGTGAATGTGCAGCCTGGTGCTGTTATTAGCTCGAGTGCGAGTGCAAGGCCAACGCCGCCGAATTCTGGCGCGGGGGCGTCTCGACCTGGGCAGCCAAACGTGCTATCGACGTCCATGTCGGCATCAACACCAGCCTCCTCCTCTACACCGGGTACGCGTGCGGGGCCGACCTCGACTGACACCAAGCGCGCCGGTAGCGCTCCGATGGGCGGTTTCCATTTTCCCCCTGGAGTAGTAAGCTCCCTCGCTCACCTGGCTCCATAACCCCAACACTGATACGACGTGTCCCAGAAATCACCAGCACATATCCATCCACAGCCGCCGAAACCATTGGCAGCCGCGGTCTCAAAGCCAGGACAGCCCTCGAGCGGGAACGGGAATGCACTCAAGCGGAGTGCGGACGTGATGCAGTAAGTGGCTTCCCGGAATGGGGGGATGTGTTCTGATCATGGGATACAGAATATCCTCCTCCTCCTCGTCGACAGCAGCGGCTGTTCGTACACCGATCCAAGGCATGGGTCTCGCTCAACGTCAGCATCAACAACAGCAACAGCAACACAATGCAGTTACACGACGAGCTCCTGAAATCGTCGAAGGTGGGGACGTCAAGCGGGTGAGACGCTGATCCCCCACAGACACGTTAGGTTTTGCGTCGTTGCATCTCCCTTTCATGTTTTTATTTTCGCACCACACACCTATGCATCGACATGCTTTACACTGTACCAGTCCTCGCATTTGAGCATTCACACCCACTTTCAAGTGTCGACTTCGGGGAAGAGTGGCGACAGCTCGACCGGTTATGGATAGGATTATAGTACAGACACATGTTTTCGACATGCTATGGGATCATCGATCAATAATAAATTGATTCGAGTACGGTCAGAGCATCCTGTAGTCCAATTTGGCCACCTTGGCCCACCCAAAAAAGTTGAATAACCACAAACGACGAGGTAAGGGGGGAAAGCGCATCGTCAGTGGAGTCGCTGGGGCTACGTCACCCTCGTATCGTCCATCCTCGCCAAATCCTCTCTCGCACCAAGTAACACCTCCTACAAACACCATTAGCATCAGCACAACCCCGTTCCAACACACACACACGAGAGAACCAAGTGAACGTGAACCCACCGTAACGATCGCCTGCCTCGCCTCATCCTTGATCTCCTTCCACCGCCTCTCATACGTCCCCAGGAGATGCTCGTACTCGACTTTCAGATTCCTCCCTCCACGCACACCCACTCCAGCGCTGGCGCGGGACGGGTGGGAGGTGCGGATGATAGCCCGGAGGACGATGATACCTGCCACCCATTCGACTTCGTCAGGTTCCCAGACGGCGTCGCGGGCCATGGCTTCGGAGAACGAGAATGACAGAGTCGCGGTCGAGTTTGTGGGGTGCGAGTGGGGGTGGTGAGGTTGGGCTGGGGCTTGAGGTTGAACTTGGGGATGTGAGTGGGTGTGCGAGTGCGGGTGCGTATGAGGGTGAGAGTGGGGGTGACCATGAGCATGAGAGCGGGGTGATTGTGATTGTGATTGAGGCTGAGGTGGAGGAACACCATAAGCGGACATATCGCTCGATGGGCCGGGATGGTGGTACGTTGGCCCGCTGTTGACGCCTACGCCTACACCACCCACGCCTCCACCCGCGCCTACACTCACACCCACACCTACAACGCCGATGTTGGAAGTAGTGGGGGAGGAGAGAGGTGAAGGAGCGGAAGAGGGTAAGATTCCGAGTTCGATTGCTGCAGCATGTATCTGTGCCCATTGAACGTACTCTTTCCTCCTCTGTCTATCCGCCGCGATTCTCTCCATCTCGTCTGATATGGAGCCGTGTCCCGCACCCGCCAGCGTGAACGCGGATGGGGGCGGCGAGGAGGAAGAGGAGGAGAAAAAGGGGGACGACACAGGTGCCCACACCGACGCTTTCCGAAGTGCGATCTGTAATGCCCTCGGACCAGCGAGCGGACCACTCATATCCGCATGAACGAGGGACGAAGGGAAGAAAGCACATGCGTCTACGAATCGTCGCAGGAGCGCAAACAACTGTTCTCGATCATGGCCATGGCCATGTGGGCCTGTTCCACCCGCCGCACTCCGTCCAAGCAACTGTGTGGCGGCATCAAAGAGACTGGATATCACGGGTAGGAGTGAGGTAGCTGATGGATGTGCGAGAACATAGGACTGAATGAGGGAAGAAAGTGTGGGTGCGTCGATGGCGGGAGTGATAAAGGCTTCGCGCAGTGCGGAGGTGGTGACGTTGAGTGCGACGGTAGATGCGATGGGGACGGGGAGGGAGGATGATTGGAAGGTGAATTGGAGTTGGGTGGACGGACCGGAACCGGGACCGGGGTTAAGTTGGGGTTGGGGTGGGGATTGGGATTGAGATTGGGATTGTGGTTGGGTGGATGTGCTGGGTTGGTCGGAGGAGGGGACATAGGAGATTGGGCCAGTGGGTGTCCACGTGATACCAGGTACTGATGCTGCAGTCACTGATGAGGAGGGGGACATCATGAGGGGAGTTGAACACACTTTTTTCAGATCTCTTGGACCTCGTCCGACCCTCCAGTTTCCTCCTCGCCCTCCCTACCGTATTCTTGTACCAATTATATATTTGCTGTCCAGCAACGACGATAAGCACGCGCCCATCATACACGCCACGGTATCCGCTCACCTCACGGAATCGCGGCTCGGCTTCCTCCACACCGAGTAAATCGGGTGGTAAACCAAACCTGACCAAAAACTCGCTGGCACGATCCAAGGCAAACTTCTTGGCGTCGCCTCTGACATGACCTCTCGTTCTTGTCTCGAACCCGCTGATGTGACTTCGGAGGAAGACGAGCTGTTCTTCGGTGTACGGCTTGGGCAACCTGGGTTTGCTTACCCTGGGATCACCACCGTCCATCGGGAATCGCACAGGATCGTGTGCGAAAAAAGTTGCTCCGATTCCAGACCCGAATGGGATTCGGATTTGCCGTCTATTACATAATCCAGGGTATGTATCGATATAATTATGAAACAAAAATTCTACTCCCTCTCCTCAGTTCTCCACGGCTTTGCGACAAATGGCCAGGTACATGGGCGTGAAGAGCTATGCAAGGAATTCAGTCTGGATCACAGTAGACCTCGTTTCAACTACGAACCTTGGTTTGACCACCCTTGACGAGAGCGTCAGCCGCAACCTTGAGCGACTCACCGACCTCCCACGTCCCCTTGGGAACAAAACCAAGCATCTCAAAGAACCGAATCGCCGTGTGCGTCACCAACTTGCCACTCCAGGACATACGCCAGACAGTAAAGTAGTCCCATGCAGTCTGCGCCTTGAAGACATCACCCTCCAGAGGGTAATACCATGGGACTTCGTCAGCACGATCAGCGAGGTCCTCCTCGTGTTCGATCATGAACCCAACGTTGACCATGGCTTCACGAGCAAGTCTCAAGGGTCGCATCTCGGGAATACCGTTACCCAACTCGATGGCATGGGCGAGTTCCTTGTGTTTTGGGTTCGAGGGATCCCACGTCTCGGTCATACACCATTCGTAGACACCAAACTACAGGCACTGATTAGCAAGACGTATGCCAGAAGATGAAAAAAAGACACGCACGACTCCTCCAGGCTTGAGGACCTTCATGATCTCACCATACACACCCTCCCAGGTAGGAGCATGAACAGTAGCCTCGATGGCATACACTGTCGCACACCTCAGTCCAATACCCAACCTCAAATGGGCCCAAGCGACTCACCAGCATCAAACGAATTCTCTCCAAACTGTTCGGCCAACTTCATGAAATCACCCTTGACGAACGTGACCTGGTTCTCCAACCCAGCCTTCTTGGTATACTGTCTCGCTCTCTGGATCTGGAAATCATTGTTGTTGAGACCGACGATATTCACGTCCGCGAATTGTGCTATTTCGCGTGCTGGACCACCGACACCGCATCCGACGTCCAAGACGCGCATACCCGGACGGAGAGACATTTGGGCGGCGAGGTAGTGTTCGTGACGAGCGAGCGCTTGGGAGAATCCTTCGCCTTTGTAGTAACGAGAGAAGTGAAAGGATTTGGCCCAGCCGTATTCGTACAACTCGGTTGCGCCGTCATAGTAACCTGCGTCGAAAAAGCGGGTCAGGAATGGAAGCCAAAAGACATGCGAGGGAACTGACCATTGACGACGTCGGTGTAACTGTCGAGACGGTTCTTGTTATCATCGTCGTTCTCCTTCTTGAGGTCTTTTTGCCAAAACTTGGTGTAGTTGTCGACGCGGGATTCGATACGACCGTCGGCGAGCTGTTGGGTCGACATTTCTACGGGGGTACGTCGAGCTCGTCAGTAAACAAGACATGGGAAGCGAAAGGGCAAAGGAGAGGATTGGGACTGACTTGGACACGGTGAGTTGAACGAAGAGGACTGGAGGAAAGCGCGGATAAGCGAGGACTGTCTTTTTTCAATGCATCAAATCAGGTCATTTCAGATCACGTGATGACGATGACCCTGAATTCGAGCTCGGTCGACAGAGCAGTGGTCCAGAAGTTCTGAAGGTCCAGGTTGACCTCGAGGTTGAATCCTGGTCCGGGCGACGAGGAAGAGAATTGGGAGTCTGTAGAAAAAAACAATCATAATATAGAATTATCATCAACCCGCCGTGCGGAATATAATATACTCACAATATGATTCCCCCGGAGACGGGATCGCAAAAAGATTGAATCGCAATCCAACGATAAACAAGAAGGCCCCGTGGTTGACATATGCTGTATGGTGTTTTTCTCATCTCGCTGATGGGTATGCACATTCGACTGTTTGGAAAGGACATCATTATCATCAATTCTGAGGCTATTGCCAAAGACCTACTCGAAATTCGTTCTGGGAACTATTCAGACCTCCCATATACCTCCACCAAATCTATTTGGTCGAACCACATTGCACTAGACTAACGTGTGGTGATGAAGCGTCGGGCTAGATCATAGTTCCGTCCTCATGGAATACGGCGATACATACATGGCGTCTCCACAGACGGTTCTTCCACCAAACCTTCCGAAGCGAAGCCAGAGATCGTTTTATACCTATGCAGCATCGAAAGGTGTGTCAGCTACTGAGACGATTGATGAATGAATGAATGAATGAATTTTATTTGGCTAACTACGCTCATGACATGATGAACAACCCAGACAAGGTCTTTGATCACGTTGCCCCATTTGACGACTTTTAGATACACGACAGCAGTGATCATGAATAGCGTGTATGATTATGATCTTGCATCAAAGGATGACGAACTCGTGGATATCGCAGAAAAGACGTTGGCGATCACACTCAATACGTACTGACACTGCAATCATCGGTGCATTCCCAGCACGTAAGTGGCCTACCTATCCCTATTGTGCCCTACACCGACCATCGATCCCACCTTAGAGGTGAGGTCGCGTGGGTGTGCATGGTTGTATATTTATGAGTGATTCAATCCTTTAGCTGGAGCTGAAACGGCGCGTGAGGATCTGGCTCAGTCGTTATATGAACTGACTGCCGACATAGTCGAACTCGGTCATCATGTCTGTCATCGCGATGATTCTCGACCCTGATGTGCAAGCGAAAACTCATGCACAGTCGTGGGCAACAAGAGCCTTCCGTTGATTGAGGATCGACCGTCTAAGCAATAATCGATGAACGGATGGATTTTAGCGATTCCTCGTGCTGTTGTGGAAGATGATGTATATGCTGGGTATCACATTCCGAAAGGTGAGAGAGATCGGCGGTGTGTAAGATAATGTATTCGAGACATGACACGCTCTCTCAGGTACAAGTGTCTTGCCCAACGTCTGGTCAGTACCTCATATTGTTCCTTCTTCGCCGTCACTAACCATTGCACTCCATCAGGGCAATGGGCCACAACCCCTTCAAATACCCCAATCCGCACCAACTTGAATTCCTTCCTGAGCGCTTCCTCAACCAAGACGGCTCACTCACCTCGGATGATGTGGAACACGTCGCCTACGGATTCGGTCGTCGCATCTGCGTCGGTCGCTACTTCGCCAATATCTCCGTATGGGCCGTGATTGTCAAGGTGTTGGCTGTGTTCAAGATTGAGAAGGCCAAGGGTGAAGATGGGGTGGAGATTCCTGTTGAGGAAAAGTTCTCGAGTGGGATCGCTATGTGAGTGGCTCGGCATCGCGTATGATTCGGGATTGTGATCGACTCACGCACGGTTGGACAGCCACCCCTTACCATTTATGTGTAGGATCGCGCCTAGGGACGAGGGGATGGGTGTGGGAGGGCTAGAGAGGCCAGTATTGTGTAGAACAGGTTTGCTTGGTTTGCTTCATCACGTTTCCTGATGGCATTTACTTGGGTCGGACGTAATTTCTCACCAGAATCTTGTAGGCACAAGGCTCCGATGGTACTTTAGTGTTGACGCCAATCACGTTACCCACAAAAGACAGCTTGTCCTCTGCCTCCAGGTCCACCCGGGGTGACTCGCGTTTAGAGAACTGTCATCGCACGAGGTTGAGTACCAGCGCACTGCCCAGCGCCATGGCACATGCACCTGCCCAGGAGGTCGACATATTGTTGGGATCCGACGAGTTCAACAGGGTGACAGTTCATTCATATGTACCTTGTCCTTTCCCCACACGCCAACATGTAAGTATGGGATTCACTGGCAGGTGTACGAGAGATAGATCAGAAAGCCTGATTGATTGAAAGTCCCGTGTGTGAGCCTCAGAGTGGAGGGTAAACGACTGTCTTCATACCGACTACGGGAGACTACTAGTGTGTGAGTAACATTTCCTGACGACTGCCTATTCGGCACCCTGCCGGAACTAAACTGAGGGTCCTTGCGTTTGGTGCTGTCGCTTGTGCACCTAAGTGTTGACGGTGCACTCGCAGGCTGACCTTGGGCTGACCTGTGTCGGGATGAGCACAAAGCACGCGGACGCTAACATCCACTCGCCTTCAGATGGACTGGACGAAGGCTCCAGCGGCCGCGACAGCATACAAGATGACGCCGAAGGTCTTATCGAATTAGATCCGCTCACCGAAGAGAGGAGACTTCTTCGCAAGCTGGATGGAAGGATTCTACCCATAACGTGTTTACTTTACCTGTGTGCTTGTAAGTCCTTTCCTAACTTTCGCTCAACTCGTCCATACACGAACTGTTTCTAACCACGGTGAAGATTTGGATAGATCCAACTTAGGAAATGCACGCCTTCAAGGATTGCCGCAAGAAGTTCTTGGTGGAGACCCCACAGGTATATTGTTTGATTGGCTGGTCGCAGTATTCTTTATACCCTACGTGAGTCTCAACGCCAATGCAGTCGTGTCATGCTCACCGTCGGTCAGATTCTGTGCCAGGTGCCATGGACTGTAATATCCAAGTACTATAATCCTCGAGCATGGATTGGCTGCTCAGCTATTTTGTGGGGCCTATGCTCCACCTTGATGGTGGGTAGCTGTTTCGACTTCATGCTCGTGGCTTCCCTAACTTAGGTGGGAACGATATAGTCGACTGCGAACAACTTCGCTAGCCTTCTCGTTGCACGTTTGGGCCTCGGAGTCTTCGAAGCAGCGTTCGGACCTTCGGTTGTATTGTATTTCTGTATGTCGTCCTATTCCTGGCGTTCGCGATATTGAGGGGTGCTCTCTCCAAGCATTCTACTATACCAAGACCGAGTATGGCACACGGATTGCATATTGGTTCGGATTTGCTGCTGTTGCTGGGGCATTTGGAGGTCTCCTCGCCTACGGAATTCAACATGTCAAGATATCTATTTCAAACTGGAGGTTGTTGTTCATCATAGAGGCATGTGGAACTCATAATAATCTAATCCAGATCAACTTGGATCCTTACATACGACAGGGTGTGCCAACTGTACTACTTGGAGTATTATGCTTGTTTTTTCTCCCAGGTCGACCAGAATCGACCGAGTTTCTTACCCCTGCAGAGCGTAAATTGGCTGTAGAACGTATGAACAGAGGGACCAGTGGGGATATTGGAGCAGTCGTCAACCGAAGTAGGTCACCCGGGACGTCGCCTGTTCTTCGCTCAACTGAACTCTCCTTCAGAGCACGTTATCGCTGCCTTCTTCGATTGGAGGGTAGGTTTTTTTGCCATACACAGACGTCGTATGCAGCTTATCGCGAGTTCTAGATATATGTCGCTGGCGTCATGTACTTCGGGCTTAACTGCGCACTCGGCTCTTTATCGGCCTTTTTACCCACAATTATCGAGACGATGGGGCATTGTATGTCCCAGTTCAATGAATCTAGGACCAAAGCTTACCTTTTTTTCGTTTCAGCGCCTGCTATATCACAACTTATGACCGTCCCCCCGTATGCAGTTGCGGGTTTGATCCTGATGATCGCATCCTATACCTCTGACAGAATTCAAAGTCGCGGACTCATGGTTGTTGCCGGATGTACATTGGGAGGGATAGGCTACATGTAAACTCCACCGATTTGTCCACAGGGTTTGATTCTCACCCCACAACCTCAGGATTCTTCTTGGCATCACACACTCGCATATCCATGTCAGGTACTTTGCAACGTTTTGCATCTCATCAGGAACATATGCCAGTCTTGGTCTAATTCTCGCATGGTGTGCGTTCACATTTCATGCCTCCACTCCACTGGGAACTTGTCATCCGAATCACTAACGAAGACCCGCTGCTCCCGGTTTTGCAGTCGCACATAATTTGGGATCAGAAACGAAACGTGCGGCGGGGATGCCGCTCTTTGGAGCGATTGGTCAGACTGGAAGCATCCTAGGGTCTCACTTGTACCCACTGGCCGAAGGCCCGAATTACTCGTGCGTTACCAGCCCGCTATCTTCGTCGAACGATGCGCACCACTGACAACTGATCGATCACATTTGTCAGGCGCGGATTCGCAGGTATCTATCTCCAAACAAAGTAACAACGACATCCTCATCGTACTCATTCGCGCTTTTTAGTATCTGGTGGTCTCATGTTCCTAGCTGCCATTTCCGCTCTGGTGTTGAGTGTGAGCCGAGTGTATGGTTCCATTGGACGCGTCTGATTCTGATCGATACACCCCACGTTTGTAGGTCTCGTATCGGTGGGAGAACAAGTATCGGAACGAGGCATTTGGAGAACCAGATCTTGACCAAAGAGTGGATACGTCCGAACTCGCTGACAAGGTTCGTCCACAAGCTTGAATCTGCTTTTGGGATGGTTCCTAAACATCGTGATAGGCTCCTGGATTCCGCTACATATCGTGAAGGACGACATACCCTAAAGAACGACATTCCCTGATGATCTCATACTAACGACCCCTCGAAGTAGTCACCAACTATGCGCGAATTGATGTAATTGTCACGGCTCGATGTCCGTGTACACTAAAGAAATATACGAAACTCATTGTAGATAATCGTTTGTCATCAAAATAACATTCATCATCGTCAGCTGTACGACTAAGCGGTGGGCACGGCCGAAGTAGATCGTGAAAATCGTAAAGAAGCAGAAAACGATCGATGAGTTAGAAACAGGGTACTAAAAGATGGGGGGTACCCAAATGTGAGTAGCAAGAGTGTATGTAAGTTCATCCTTTAGACGATAGTGTGACGAGGAACGGGGTAAAAGAAAACGGGAGTATCGACGAGCAGGGAGAGCGAGGGGTCAGATATGCAAAGAAAGTTGGAGGACACTACGTATTAAAAATTGGATATTGAAGCTTTCACCAAACAAGTCATCTGTATCCACAATTCCATGGGTGAGATATCAAGGAGGGAGGATAGGTAAGATGGGGTAACTAAACCAAGAAGGGGAAATCGGAAATGTGAATGTGTTTCTTCTGATGCAAACATTCCTTTCACTTGGCACCTTGGGTGGTTTGGGCAAGTAGTGCTTTCTCCTTGAGGACAGAAGGGTAACTGTTCATCAGGTGAGCGAGTGCACGGAGGTCATCTTGATCCAACAATGCGATGGTAAGTTTTGGCTAAAATTGGGGGGGAGCATCAGTGGTGGCTCCACTATGATCGCGGAAATGAGAGTCTTACCGCGCCCTTGATACCATATGACTTGATGGCCCGGAACCTGGGGAACAGCATCGGCCATGAGTTTCCAAACACGTTTAGAAAGGTACGAACAATTTGTCGCCCAGTTGCTGTTTCTGGGTTTGTATCGGCTTGTCCAGGAGTCCATCAACAAATTCATCAGTTGCCTTCACGACTAAGGGATCAGCTTTTGGCAATGGAAGACCTGTAGCCGAGGATGAGTTGGCGAGTGTTATTATCTCTGCTGCGGGGAGGCGGGCCAAGGTGGCAAGGGTATGCGGGGCCGAACCCGGGGTAGCCGGGACCGGCGACGATGCTGCTGAAGGCCCACGCGACGAGAGAGCAGGCGTCTGTGGCCAATTCTCCAAGGGTGCCGTAGCGGTCTTCTTTGCCTGAGGAGTGACAGGCACCGGGGCAGGAGCAGCTTCGCCTTTTTGTTCCTCTCCCTCATCGGAACAATCCAAGACCGTCTTGGCATCGGCAATCTTTGCTCTAAGAACCTCGGCGTTGAAGAGACACATGGCTCTCTCGCGCTTAGGCAAACCCATCAGCAATTCTACAAGCTCATTCTGTCTGGACGATTCGAGCTTGGAAACAGCGGCCATCATACGGTCTTTCTCAGAGGTAGGAGGAACAGAACCAGAGGGCGATGAAGTGCGTGGAGGCGTAGACAAGGCCGGAGAGACGGAGATGGGAGTTGAAGGGTGCTCCGGCGCAGAGGCCGTGGCGGCCAGTGCGCTTGGGTCCAGAAGACGGGAGTCCTGAGAGGTCGATGGCGACAGGGATTTCGCGGGAGATGGGGCTTTGGGCTTGAGGGCTGCACGTGCAGTTGCAACTTGCTCCGCAAGCTTGGAGGGGTCGTGGATACCAGCCACCACTTCACTCAGTGAGAGGCTAACGAGAGATTCGACAACAGAGTCAAGCTCCTTCGCAGGGACACGATCAGTTGCCTTGATGAGTCTACTTAATTCGCCCGTGAGTACTTCCTTTCTGACGACGGGTGATAATGCCGCAAGATCATCGTAGCGCATGGGGAGATTGAGGGTACCAGAGAGAGCAGCCTACGATGCGTGAGTACAAGCTGCGCATATGAAACGGGACCTTACATTGTAATAGCTGCCAGAACCTCTCCTACCCCGGTCAGGGCGATCGACGCCAATGACAGGAGAACCGAGGACAGAAGATGGATGCCGGGGACTGGAGAACCCGACATAACTCTCCCCACCCTCACTTGCGGTTGGGCTGGTCGCGCCACTCGCGCTCCGTGGGTGCCCATTATGGCCGAAACGTTGAGCTAACTTCTCCTGGCGCAGTTGCTTGGGTTCGTGTAATCTGACTACAAGTTGCTTGGAGCCGAAAAGAACTCCATTCATGGCGTGCATGGCGGCAGCAGCTAAAGATGATGATCAGTAATGTGATGTTTGATACTATTCAGTTGTCTACCTTGATCAGGTGTTTGGAAAGAAACGAACCCGAACCCACGACTCTCGCCATTTTCATTGCGCATCACTCGTGCACTAGTAGAAGAATCCGATGAGTAACGTTAGCATTTGATCGTAGATGTGATTTACCTGACAATTTGTCCAAACTAGGTATGCCGATCGGTAAGAAAGCCAAGCATTCCAAAGGCAGAGATTTACCTGACGGAAATGTGCGAAGAGTCCATTCGAATCGATCTCCGGGTCCAAATTCTGTTCAAACGAGAATGAAGATGTAATTCAGATGAATGCATCCCAGACTACCTTGCAGAAGAGATTGCACGGGTCAATAAGTCCACTATGGCTATTTGAACCGGGTCCACTCAGAGGTGCGAGTTGAACTTGTTGACCCGGACCGTGGATGAAAACTGAACCCCGAGGTGGAGTTGTGTATGGGTGAGCACGGGGAGGGGAATACTATTAACGTGTCAGCGAGCATACCATTGAGAAAAGCTTTACTACCTGTGTCGGGTATGGGTAGACTGAACCAGACGGCACAAAAGTGGGAGCATGAGCACTGAACTCTGTGGCACTGCCACTAGTCCTTCTGCCCTGATATACTGTTACAGCAATATTTTGACCCTCAACTTCGGAGCAGTGCATTGCCTGTTCTGCAACGCAAGCATCCTCCTCACGCCAAAATTCTACGACTCCAGTATCACTTCCAAATCCAGTCTGTGTGCGAACTGATGCGAGAGCACCAAACGGCCGGAACAGGTCATATAACTGGTTATCGGAGAAGCCACTCGGAAGGTGCTTCACGAGACGCGGTAACGCAGATGGTGGCGGAAGCGGTGTAGGTGGTGTTGTCGGAGGATAGGGAGAGAGAACAAGGCTAACAGGCGGTTGAAGACCTGGAATTGGACGCGACTGAAGTGTGGCAAATGCTTTTTCGGCTAGGAGCAATGTCATTGATAACTAAAGTCAAATTGTACACGATGAAACAGCAGACCTTTCTCGAGGAACTTGAACTCAATCGTTCCAGAAAGTGGGCGGTTGGTGCCGTCGCGTGGAATATTTGGTCTGAAAGGAGCACAAGAATGGAAAGCGACCGCAAGATTTTCATCTGTAACACAAAGAGGAAGATTTGAGATGTACAGTAGAGGGTCGTGAATGTACGGATGGGGCTGTGGGCCTTCGCTTTCTTGCAAAGGTGGGGAGGCATATCCAGAAGCCATCTTGATTATCGGCTGCAGCTTTCTACCTGTTCTGTGCTTGATAATGCGATCACAGAGCTGATATATGACTGAACTATGCAGAGGAATTCAACATACCGTTTGGCAAACCAACAGCCCGTGCTGGACGTCAACGTGCTGGTCAACGCCAGGCTGCCACATGAAAATTCGGATGCGTGGTACTGCCTTATGTCAGCGACCATCCTAGTCTTTCATATGATCTCCTCCAGGAAATCCGTTCACATCCACCGTGTCCCCGTCGCTGATGGGCCAGTTGGGATCTTGAATGACATACCACTGGCTTACAGAATTGTTCAACGTCAACGTAGGTCTCTACAGCCTTCGCCAGGATTCCGGGCTACAGCACCATCAAACTCATGGCATTTCCACTTTATCCACTACTCGGTTTTGAATGCGCAAGATGGTCACGTTGGCTGTGGTCAAGCTTACCATATGGGCCGAACATGAATACGTGTGCCCGTCGTTGAACAAATGTGGACTTTTACACGCAGGACTCCCATCTCCCAGCCTTGGGTGGCAATAGCCTTTGGTCTTGGGTCAAAACGGAGGGCGATCAGCAGCGCTCTTTCAGGCTTTAAAGAGCAAAGGGGAATGTAACCAGTACATCGAACCTTGGAGCTCATCATATACTCCGTTCTCGTTTCAATTTCATACTGTGATCGACTTCCCTAAAGTCACGTTAGGCGCGAAACCCCACGGAGAGCCGCGGTATGTCCCGTCATGAGCTGTACGTCCCTTCTGTCGCGGGTACAGGTGTGTCGTGTGCTATTCGAAGGTTGCCGCTTCTCACCTCGGTTTTCCCGAACTGTGCGTTATTTTTAGGTCTTTGCAAGATCATGGACTCTGATGTACGAGATGAAGTGACCTTCGATGGAGTTGATGCATAGCTTTACCTCGTTTACTCCATGCCGCACGAATCATGGAGACATCCATTACGCCCTACGGGTACCTTCTCTACAATCTACGCTCACGATTTCTCGTGGAACACCCATGTGGATTGTGGCGTGATCATTAGGACCTCAACTCCACATCCGCGGTCATTGGTGCAAAGCGTTGTCTGCAAGTCGAATGATGCGTAGGAAATCACACTCCAGGATGGCAAGCATCAAGTCAATTGCGTGAGAAATGTGTGTTCTGCAGGTCCTGAAGTCATCATTTACCAGTTCGGCGCCTACGATAGCGGTTATGTAGCTTCGCCTCCCCAAGATTCAGTGTGGACAAGCTATCTCGAGCACAGGCAAAGGACCGCTTCCTCACAGCTGTGCCCGAATCGAAGCTCGAGACGGTCTATCGTTCAAGACTAGGTTACCATGCGCATGCGTGTGTGATTTCCCATTGAGCTATTTGCGTTTCTCATTCTTTCAATGCAGCACAACGCGACTTATCTGGATGCCACGTGCCAACGCAACAGTGCAATAGGAGGGCAAGCAATTCCTGCGTCTTCATTTGTTGGATCGATTTGATGAGTTCTTGAGATGATTTAAAAGGTATACCGTACGGCTGTACGGTGTCGGGCATGGCTTCGGAGCTGCACACCGGACAACCCAAGACTTACCCCTTGTTCATGGCACAAGTATGCACTGTCCATGTCAGGGGTAAACAGTGGGAACAAGATTGCAGAGAACTCTTGGTGAAAAGAGGATCTATCCATAGATATTCGAGTCGTAATCTTCCGAAGCAAATGAACATCTTCCGATTGTGTGGTACTGTGCAACCTGCCAGATCTACCAAATCTTGCATCTTCCGATGCAATTGGTTAACGAACTAGCCATTTCGCTCAAGGAGAACTATGTTTTGAGATTTTGACGGTCTGCCCGTCTTTGCAGACTTCCCACAGCTTACGATGTCACCGGGCCTGCACCTAGCGAGAGTGTAATGTACATTCGAACCTTGCAACTCAGGAATAAAACATTTGTTTCATACATTTTATGCACCTTGCGGATTAAATAACTCCACGGAGGGGCATGGTCAATGTGTACCGTCCTAGTCAATTTAGGCAGTGTTTTTTTTTAACATTTCGGGATGCAGTTAGGCAAAGTTATGTAGGTCAGCGAAAGAGATATAACGGTGGATATTTGAATGAAGGCACGGCGGCCAGCGTCGAAAATGGAAGAGCGTCCTGTGTTCTGGAGTCAGAACGCTTTAAATTCGCGTGAGCGATGCATGGGTCATTGTCGCTGTGTCTGGTCAAGAATCATCGCCATCGCTGCCATGGAGGTGTACCCAACTTACTAATAATAAGCGGGGCAGGCTGGTCATTGTGATCCAAGGACTCGACACACGTAACTTACGGATCCTACACGCAGCGACCGATCGAGCCAATGGATCCGCGACCGACCAGGCCCCTTGAGTGACCAATGGGCGGCGCAAGAAGATGGGGCTTTAAGCTTTAGGGGCAGTTCGGGGACCGTGAATTTCGTCATTGGGGCTCATGACGGTCCCGCGCAAACAGTCGGAAACCCCTTTGAAATATTAGCTGCGTTTCAAAAGTGATCAAGTTGACCCACCTGGCTGAGTCCGGCGACGGAAATGTTCACCAAGTTGAAGGGTAAGTTACTGTAAAGTTGTCGTAACTTCAGTTCGGTTGGCTCGACCCTGGTCCACTGGCACGGATCCGAGAGTCCAGCCAACTGTATAAAAGGGACCACTTTTGCACATCCATGTTCTTCAGTGTAAATTTTAGTTCTCTACCCCCGCTCGCCACCTGCTTGGAATCAAAATGCAGTCGTGGTCTCTCCTTTCTTCTTTGGCCGTCATTGCTTCGGCCCTTGCGCAATCTTCCCCGTCGGGCACTGCTTCAGCGCCTGCAGCTAGTCCCACTGTGCCCTACGCCAGTGACGACCCCAACTACCCGCTATGGACAGCGGATTCTGTGGGTGTAGACCCACAGCCGATCCGCGAAGGCTTGGGCGCGAGCATTCTCGGCCCCCAGAACATCCCTATGGAACTGCAGAACTCCGATGCCCTCGCACCTCCTACCACTGACAACGGTGATGTGTGCGTTGGCTTTCTGTCATTAGGTGCACTCACTCACTACATGGATTGGTATCATTCAGAGCGAATTACAAGTGGCCTTTCTCCCTCAGTCACAATCGTTTGCAAACTGGTGGTTGGGCTCGACAACAAAATGGTTAGTGGCTGCACATTGTTCATCGATGGAACTCATCATTCTCATTCACTACAGTCAACCACATGCCTGTGGCCACCGCAATCTCTGGTGTAAACATGCGTCTGGAGCCAGGCGCCATCCGGTGAGTGTCGCGAAATAATGATGGATACTCGAGTACTGAGGTCTCATCAGTGAGATGCACTGGCACACGGACGGCGAGTGGGCATACGTGCTTGCAGGTGACCTCCGTGTCAGTGTTGTTACTCCTGAGGGCCAGGTCTATCTCAATGATGTGGTCAGCACATATGACAATCTATTTACAATTAACCTGATGGTTCTATTCCTGTAGACGGTCGGAGACCTGTGGTACTTCCCAGCGGGCTGCCCCCACAGTATTCAAGCGAAGAACACTACCGCGGATGGTGCCGAGTTCCTCCTCATCTTCGATAGCGGTACTTTCAGTGAAGATTCTACTTTCTTGCTCACCGTGAGTATCTCTGTAATCATTAGGATCTCAACGATTTAAGCCATATTGTTCAGGACTGGTTGGCTCATGTCCCCAAGGAGGTTATCGCTAAGAACTTCCAGACCGACATAGCAGCCTGGAATGACATTCCAAGCAAAGAGTTGTATATCTTCCCTGGTATGCCCTTTCGATGCAATCTCCAAAGTTCCTCGGATTTAATACCTTTCTAGCCACCCCTCCTCCTATGGATATCTCCTCTGACATGGTTGTGCCCAATGACACCCCGTACAACTATACTTTCCCAATGTCCCAGATGGCAGCCACTCCAGCATCTGGTGGTTCGTATAAGGTTGTCGATACTAGGTTGTTCCCAGTATCTACGACCATCTGCGCTGCGGAGGTTACCGTTAAACCCGGAGGAATGCGGTGCGTACATTTCCTCCGTTATACCGAAACCTAGTCTGATTGTTGTCCCCTTAGTGAGCTCCACGTGAGTTACTTGAGGAACGCCGATTTCGAATTAGAAGCCTGACAATCTTGACAGTGGCACCCAACGGAACCTGAGTGGACCTTCTTCATGTGAGTGTAAACTCCTAACCTATTTATCTCTCATCTAACATGATGTTCAGCAACGGCACTGCTCGTATTTCGGTTTATGCTTCGTCGTCCAACGCAGCTACTTACGACTTCCAAGTACGAAATACACTTCTTAATATTCGTTAGCCAGCTCACCGAGTTCGTTCATCAGCCCGGTGATATTGCATACATCCCTCCGTCATACGGTTAGTCATTCAAACTCATGTTTCTGATCGACTGTGTTGATGATTATCTTATCAGGTCACTACATCGAGAACACCGGCAACGAAACCCTGGTCTTCCTTGAGATCTTCCGCTCGGGTAAGCTGGTTATGCCTTCGCTTCCAGTGTTTACTCAACTCGATTGTTCCAGGCGTTTTCCAAGACGTCTCACTCAACCAATGGCTGGCCTTGACCCCACCTGCACTTGTCAAGGCACACCTTGGTATTGACGATGCGACGATCGCCAAGTTCTCCAAGGTCAAGCAAGAAGTCGTCGGTCCTGCCCAGCCTGTAGCCTAAAACCCACAGGCACCTTCCATTCAATTATTTATCCCACTCAAGCAAGGATATATCTTATTAAATTATAAATCTCGACCTACATGCATGAGCTTTCTTGGTTTGAATGGGATTTGGCAAGTAGGGAAGATATTTTATTCGTTACCTGGCATGATGCTCTTATGCAGGGTGATCACCAGGATTGCCGAACC
Organism: Chalciporus chontae; assembly: GCA_038089555.1. Classification (NCBI taxonomy): domain Eukaryota; kingdom Fungi; phylum Basidiomycota; class Agaricomycetes; order Boletales; family Boletaceae; genus Chalciporus; species Chalciporus chontae. Next base: position 70,409 of record JBBPLD010000068.1, on the reverse strand, counting down.
CCCGATACTCTCAGGCGCGAATGTGTGCCATGCTGAAATCCGATGATCAAATACAATATAAAGATGGTCTTTCCTGTCTGTTCCGATGGTGATTATGGTAAATCGGAGCTTGCGGTGAAGGTTAACGACAGACAGCGATGGGAAGCGTGCCTCGATGCATCATGATGATCAAGGAAAGGAATCGTTCGTGGGCCTGTTGCCTTGCCAAAACACACAAACCAGGTCGCGCGAGTAAATCAGTGGTCAGTGAGTATCAGTTAATAAGGTCGGGATCGGTTGATTGAGTTCAGCATTGTACATATGGCTGCTGGTTCCATTTTATCGCAACCGGAAAGGTTCATGTGGGCGATATTCCATATGCCGACTCAATGCTCCGCGGCTTTCCAAATCCTTCCATGCAACGAACCTTCCTGTTTAACGCTAGATGCTCTGGTTTGCCCGGTTCAGGGCCCCACTGGCGCTTGGATGCAGGTACACGATGCCCATGGTCTGGAGAACAGAGTCCATACACAGGTCATGTTACCAATGCTGCTCTGGGGTTGCAACTTTCCTGTCTCATTGGCAGAATCTTCCATGTAGTGGAATAAGGGGTGGGGACTTACATGTACACGCCACACTCCCGACAAACACTACGTTTGCCTTTTCTGGATATTAATCCTACACCCACCTTAGTGCAAAAAGAAAACAGTAAATCTTTTCCATAGCTTCCACAACAACACTTGCCTTGTTCGGCAACTTACTGACTAGAATACAGGCCTCGTACAGTCAACTACGCTTTTATCTGTATTTTTATGTTTTTTTTCGTTGTGAAGCAAGATGTGTGCCAAGTTTCAGGGGCCTAATCCTAGTGTAATGAAAGATTTCGTCACGGTCGCATACCCCTTTGAAAATGAGCAGTTTTCGTATCGTTACAAAGGCAACACCATCTCAATTTCCATTTATTTTTTGTATGCAATCTAAATACACTATCCTACACCTGCTATAATTTTTATGGGTCTCTAGAGTGTCGAGAATGGTCACGCATCCGGGCGCGAAGGTGGAGCTTGAATTTTTGTCACACTCGCGCAGACTCGCGGCGCTTGCTCGTGTCACCCTCAGATGTTTACACCACAAGATTTCTTCCTAGGATCTTGCTCCGTGTGCTGGATAGTCCTATAATTGTTGAATAACCACTTGGTAGTGTACTCCATGACTTCCAGGTCTCAGATGTGAGATTAATCAGCCCGATCTCTGGGATCTCAAGGGCATGAGGGTCATACCCCTTTGAAAATGAGCAGTTTTCGTATCGTTACAAAGGCAACACCATTTCAATTTCCATTTATTTTTTGTATACAATTTAAATACACTATCCTACACCTGCTATATAATTTTTATGGGTCTCTAGAGTGTCGAGAATGTGTTGTTTTGTGAGTGTTGTAGTATGAACTTTCCCAATGCCCCCTGAGGTGTACAGCCACAACTATTCTCCACGTGATCTCCGCGTGATGTCTGTTCAGCGCGCCTTTTATTCATTCATTCATTTGTGACTTGATCGCGAGGTCTACACTTCGCTCAAACTCTAGAACATCCACGACGTATGATGGCAGAATTGCAGGAAGTCGAAGAAGACGTCTTCACAGAACCACCACCCATCGTCGATATTGAAGTGCTGGAAGCAGCCAAAGAAAACATTCAGCCACTTGCATCCGGAAGGCGTGTTACCACCCTTTCGGCAATTCTCGCCACCCCACAAGCCCAACGCGATCCCCAACTCAATGCAGCGCGCAAACGCCACCGACTGAATGTCGAAGTCGCGCTGCAGGATGAGGACGAGGACCCACTCGAGACCTATGTTCGATTTGTCAACTGGACAATCGAGAATTATCCGCAGGGGCAGAGCGCCGAGTCAGGTCTCCTAGAACTACTTGAGGAGGCGACAAGAGTGCTCAAAGATAATCGCGGTGGAATATGGCGAGGGGAGCTCAAATACCTGAAGCTCTGGGTATTGTACGCGAGCTTCGTCGAGAAACAGACGATGATATACAGGTTCCTGCTCGCGAATGATATCGGGACAAGTTATGCTCTCCTATACGAGGAGTATGCTGCAATCCTGGAACGTCAAAATCGGTAGGTGCTGTCGTTATCGCGAGTCGCACCTCATATGACAACTGGCACGCTATTTCAGAAAAAATGATGCCGACTCTGTCTTTTTGCTGGGGATCGCCAGGCAAGCTCAGCCGCTTGACCACCTGCAGAACAAACACGCAGAGTTCCAGAAGCGAATGATGTCTAGCTTCGCGATGCCACCACCACCCGTTCCAGAGTCATCATCGAGACGTGCAGCTCTTGGCGTAACATCATCGTCCTCGTTGGGGTCTTTGGGGAGAGGCCGTGCACCATCATCATCACAAACCGACGTGTTTGGATCGAATTCGTCGGGTTCGAGAACAGTGTCGAACTCGCGCCTTCAGATATTTGTGGACCCATCTGGCTCTGAGCCCCAGGAGGAGCCTAGCATGTCATATCCTGATATCGGGACACGTAAATCACGGGTCAAAGAGAATGTTCCCGAAGTGCAGAAAGCCGGAGGCACAACTCTCAAGAACGCAGGGCGCTCACGCCGTATACCCTCCAGTTCTAGTACCCTCGGTGGTGGCAGTACCTCTAAGATTGTTCCGTTCCGCGACCCAGAACCAGGCGAGATCGAAGAGCAGGATGGAATGGCTTCTCTTCTCACGTCTAAACTGCCGCCGAAGACCCCTGCAAAAAGCTCGATCGTGGTACCGCTTCAGGATCCCGATGGTACAGAAGGAGGTGTCCCATCTACTCCCAGATTCACACCGTTCCGCGATGAGGTGAGCATTCACGGATGTTCGCCCTAAGGCGTCTTCTCAATTTACGATTTATTACTCCATGATCGCATGATCAATTAGCCTGAAACTCCAAGCTCCTCAGCGGGAGTTTCAGCTCCCGAATCGGTCATGAAGCCGAAGGTCTCAGGGAAGGCACTTGCTGTCTTGTCCGAGGCTGAAGCGTTGCGGAAGGATCCTTTGAAAAATTATTCCGCGGAAGAATGCAATCTGGGAGACAAGTGAATGGTACTGTGATTCGGCCTTCCGTTATTCTCGTTCTTCTATTATAGAAATCTTTGTTTTCGTAGTGGCCAAATCAGTAGCATTCCTAATATAGATATACCCCTGTTTACTTCCAACCGCAGCCGTCTTGCTCAATCTTTGCTGAGAACGCAGAGACATGATGAGCTACAACCGACAAGCGTTATATCCATGCAATCCTGGAACTGACCGCGGCCGATCTACCAAGCTCGCCACAACCAACGTCAAGGGGGCTGATAAAGTCATCTACGCAAACGGGCGGAGCATCATCGTAAGTCTTGTCTAGCACCTCGACTGAGACATGTATTTATGTCTCTGACTCCCTTCAAGGTCCTTGATCTCCAGGTCAGTGCATTGTCTGAGCATCAGAGGGCCGAGTCTGAATTCAGGTCCACAGAACCCGGGGCTAAGCACTTCCTTCACCGGACACGCAAAGGAGACGACTGTCGCACGTTTCTCACCTTCTGGATTCTACTGTGCATCGGCGGATGTATCTGGACTAGGTGCGCACTCTTTTCCCTCACGACTGAGGACGAGCGCTGGTTGATCTCATTTGTCACCATCCGAATCCAGTCAAGATCTGGGACACTGTCGGTGAAGACCAATCCGTATCTGCAGAGTACAGAGTGTTGTCTGGACGCATGTAAGCACCATCTTATCGCTCATCCCGCCTTTCAGATGCTATCTAATTATGTTTTCGTCCATCTACAGAAATGATCTCGCATGGGATGCTGATAGTGACAGGATAATCGCAGCCGGGGACGGGAGGGAGAAGTAAGTACTCCTTCTCGTCTGTCTCTTACAAGGGCGATTAAAAACATCTCCTTTTCCTTGCGACGGGCTTTAACTGACCGGTTGTGGTGTGGTTATATGTAGATTTGCGCATGCGTTTTTGCGGACCACAGGGTCGGGTCTCGGTATAATCACTGGACATTCCAAAGTGAGCGTTTGCTGTGGATGTGGAAGGAGTGATCGGTGCTAGAATCGACATCCTTGTTCGATAGGTCATCAATGCGGTATCTATTCGTCCTAAACGGCCTTATCGGGCGGTGACGAGTGGGGATGATGGGTTGATCATTTTCCACCAAGGTGCGTGCCCCCTTTTGTTTCGGTCTAGTCTTGGGAGCTCAACAGTACTGGTTAGGTCCCCCATTCAAATTCGTCAAGGTGCGGGTGTCGTTTGGGAAACATTTGGCCCGACAGTGATGTGTACGTGGAATAGTCTATCCGAGAACACACCAAGTTCGTGCAAGACGTCAAATACTCTCCCGACGGTGCCCACTTCGTTAGCGTCGGATCTGATTTCAAAGTGATCGTGTACGATGGCGAGAGTGGAGACAAGATCGCCGATTTCACAGATCGCCCACACAAGGGTAGCATCGTAAGTAACCCCTCGTTCGTCCCTTTCCTAGATCCCGATGATCAATCATCAATCAAATAATCGGGGAAATATCAGATGTCGTGCTCGTGGAACCCGGGAAGTACACAATTCGTGACGTCTTCTATGGATAACACTGTTAAATTATGTCAGTGATCCTGTCATCTCTTGAGTTACCGCCGGCTCTGAACGGGTGTTTTTGTTTGTACTGCTTATAGGGGATGTGGGCGCACAAAAGAATGTGACGACTTTGGCGTTCGACAAGGGTGTACCGAATCAGCAAGTCGGGAACGTCTGGGTGAACCGGAATGAAGTTGTATCTCTGTCGATGGGTGGAGACCTCAACGTCGTCGACGTGCGCGAAGGCAACGCGAAAGTCTCCCGTATCATCCAGGTGAGTCTACCCCTGCCCTCACACAAGTATATCCCCAACCTCATACTGCGCATAGGCTCCTCAAAAGTCGGTCACGTCAGCCACGAAGGGTCCCTCAGCGACGTTCTTTACGGGGTCCGCGGATGGATGTGCCTTCAAGTATGACACTGTCTCGAACGTCGCCTCTGTCAAAGTCGGTGGAGAGAGCCACACGAACCTCGTCTCAGCTATGACAGCGAGCTCAGACGGGAAAGTATACTCGTCCGGGTTTGATGATACACTTCGGGAGGTGGACTTGGCTTCTGGATACACGTGTGTCCTCTTTTCCCTCATGCACACGAGGAGCTTAAGCAGCTCACGCATGCGCATATTCGAATTAGACCCGCCACGCTCAGCCTCGGTGGACAGCCCAAGTCGCTCGCCAGTGCAGCTGACGGGACTGTCTTCGTTGTGCAAAATGAAAACACAGGGAAGAGCCAGGTCCAAGCTGTTCGTAATAACCAAGTATTGTATATCCTTTCGCCGACGTACAAAGCTGTATCTGTCGCTGCATCTGGAGACACTGTCGTCGTAGGCGGTGAGGTGTGTCCTCCGTCGATCCTGAGCGCGATGTGGTTCACGAATGCGCTATCTAGGATGACAACAAGATCCACGTGTATAGCTGGAACGGAACGTCCTCGAAACTCGACGAGATGGCTGCGTCTGCGACCATAGGTTCGAGAGGACAGATCACGACGGTTGCTATTTCCGAGAATGGGGAGTACATTGCTTCCGGAGATGTGCGTCCTCGCTTTCCCCCCATATTTCTCGCTCTTTACTTTCTTGACGATTAATCTGGATGACCGGATACAGTCTGTTGGCAAGATCGTGCTCTTCAACAGCAGATGCGCGGTACGTCTCCTCATCACTCCGTCATGTCTCTTACCCAATCTAACAACACCCACAACCTAGAAACTCACTGACAAATGGACCCATCATGCCGGCCGAATCGCTTCTCTCTCCTTCAACCCCACCAACACTCACCTTGCGTCCACCTCTCTTGACACTCACGTGTATGTCTACGCCCTCGCTGCGCCATATTCGAAGCTGGTACACGTGGGGGGTGCAGCGCCGATGGGTGGTACGGCGGTGTTTTGGGTTGAGAGTGAAGGTGGGAGTGGAAAGGGGAAAGTGGTTAGTACTGGGGCAGATGGGTGTGTGCGAGTTTGGGAGGTGACGTTGCCTTAGTGAGTGCCAGTGTCAGTGGAGTTGGGTTTGTGAAGGATGGAAGAAGTGGACAATATACATGCACGTGTACCAGGTGTAGATGGACACTCAAGTTGGATGAGCTCCAAAGTGGTATCATCGCAGACATGCACGAGTCCTAAACATGAATTCGAAGTTATAGGGGGTTGGTAGTATATGTAGTACAGACTCTGAGCTGCGATATCTCGGAAATGTTCGAGGACACAATGCGAAGCATGTGGATGTTTAAATTCATGGCGAACCAGGCCCGAATTCGAACACCTGGCACGAACACGAGAAACAAGGGGTCGCAATAATACATACTGTAATCGAAATCATTCAATAGATCCGTGTACATACATCTCGTCAAGTACCTCGGGAAATACATACATTTGATGTCGCAGAAAAGTAAATCCAAAGTAAATCCTCACACCTTCCCACCGCATTTCCCCTCGACATGAGATTATCGCCATTATCGGCGTTAGTATACGTTTCGTAAGTACATCATCAGTCACACCCATACTCCCGAGTCAAAAGCTCAAAAATCGACAAGTACCAAACCCCACAAGATCCAATCCAGATTCATCCACCCCTCACCCCTCCCTCAACACCTCCAACGCCTCCTCAACGGTCCAAACACCCACCCTCGCCCACCTCCCATCCATCCTTCTCAAACACCCCACTATATCCTCCGGCGTCACCATCACCGCTGGCTCCGAGCCCACTACCCTACCCCCCACACCCCCACTGCCACCCTGATCCACGCCTTTACCCCCACGCCCGCCTTTGCCCACGCCCACGCCTGACATTTGCTTAGCCCGCCCCTCCCGAAGCACACCCACCGCCTTGCGCACATACGGCGCTAAAATCTGAGCTGTGAGCGGGACGTAGGCTTCTTCGTCCATGGGGGGATCGGAGAGGTTGGCTGGGTCAGCGTCAGCGCCCGGATCGAGTTCGGCGCCGTGGTCGTGGTCGTCGTTTGGGGCCCGGGACTTGTCCGCGGTCCTGGACGGGACACTGCCCCCCTTACTCCTGCCGGCGCTTGGATGGCGAGGAGAATGGTAATGCGAATAAAGCGATGCAGACGCACTCGACGAGTACAAATAACTCGTCGACGACAAACCCCTACCCAGGCACGCCGACGATGCAAACGACACGGTGTCGTTTCCAAGCGTACCACCCGCACTCACACTATTCCACAACCCACTCGTATCTCCACCGTCACCGTCGCCCGGAGGAGGAGGGATTGGCAAGGGACGAACGTCTCCATCGCAGAGTAAGATACTCCCTTCTTCATAGAGTTTCACGACTGCCCAGGAAAACAGCCTCTTCATCTTCTTACGATGTGGATCGGCGGGTACAGTGGAGGACGAGGAGGCAGAACCAGAACCGGGTGGTCTACTACTTCCATTCCACGACTCAATCGTCGATTTAGACTGGGGCTTGAGTTGCGAGACCGAGCCACCATCACCACCACTGACCCCACGCTTCCTCGCCTTCTCCCGCTCGGCCTTTTCTCGCCTCCTCGTCTCAGCCCGGACGACGCGCGAAGCAAGCAACGCCAATTCAGGAACACGTCTTAAATGCGACAACGTGAATCCTAATCCTGGAACCTCGCCATGACCCGTGCTCAGAGTCGTTTTGCGAGGGAATGGCGCCCGAGGCGTTCGTTCATCATCATCATCATCCTCGGTGTGTCTGCTTCGCTTCGTAGGAGTCCTCACAGCCTCTGGTGCCCCGTGCTCGTCATCGGTCGACCAAGGGAACGGGGGAGGGGCGTTGTCCATGTAGTGTTTCACGTAAAGCCTAAACGTGTTGGCGGACAGGTCACGTGTGTGTAGGCGGGAGGGATGTCGCAGCTTAGGTCTTGGCGGGGGCTAGTGATGCGGCCAGGTAACACATGGTGAATTGAGGTGAAAAGTATGATGTACGCGCGATACCGGATCGTAATGAGTGTATACGAAATACGAGCAAGCGAAAGGGATCAGCTTCCTCTGTGCATCAGGTAAAACGAGGAGATCGCCTCACCTCACCGAACCTGCTATCTTTGACAGGACTAGATGTTTTACATGGGCTTGAGGGTGTCGAGGACGCAATGGACGACGTCGTTGGGGAAGACGGAATAGGCCCACCCCCATGATGGGCGCTTGTATGGTGCATCGGGGTCGGGATGGGACAGCTTCGAACATGCATACGTGGGGCCGGAAGAGTATATTTGCTGGTAGAGATAGAGTTGGTGACATTAACGGTACTAGAACCCGGAGGTGATATGTCCGACGAGAAAACACCAGCATCCGCTTGTAACGTAGATGATCCAGGAAGTGATATGGAGGAATTAGTGGTCGAATTAGTTGGGAACTGGGGAAGTGGTATGATAAACGGAACGGCGAGGGAATATTTTGTCTTGTGTAGATCTACGACGCGCTTCAAATGATCTATTTCGTCGAGAGAAGATCGGCAGAGTTCTGCGGACAAAACGACGTGCAACCCAAGGTCAGAGCGAACATCATTCGCGGTACGGTCTACATCCTTGTACGACGTACCTATCGCATCGGCATGAATCTGCCTCGACTCATAACGTCTCACCACCTTGCCAACGACACGCACGGGATACCCCGGTTCCGTGATCGGAGGCGGTGGTTCTGTCACATCCATATTGGATGGCTTGCCATCCTTTTCAAACCGCGCTTTCTTTGATGGTGAGTGAGTCTTCTTCTTATTGGGACTCGTCGCGGGTGGGCCTTTGGGTCTGGGAGGGGTAGGGTGGCGAAGAATGCAATCGATCACGGATGTACCGTCGTCGACTGGCGATCATGATCAGTATCCTCCGTGAACGGGGCGGGTAGTGCGGAAGGGAGGACGCACTGGTGTAGATGGCTCGTTTCTCGTACCTCTGAATTGCGACGACCATGCCCAGGAGAAGAACGGATCTACAGGGGGTGTACCCGAGCCAGAAAAATTCTGCGTCTGCGAGCACGAACAAGGCAGTACTTAATCAATGTAGTCCGATTATACTTCCCTGGTACGAGCAGAAGACAAACGAACCCATGTCGACTGACTCCCTCATCGCGTGCACGTCCCGCACGAAACATGGCGCGATGGCAACCTTCGTGAGTGTCCATTGCAAGATTTCTAGAGCAGTTGGCTGTTTCTGTGACATTTCTGTCTCGATTTCTGAGTTTGCGACAGGAGACAATTCAAACGCGCAGCACGTGATAACTTCCCATCACGTGCTCGTCACACACACGTGATCCATAACCACCAATGCATCGGTATACCTTCTCTCGACTACGATGGCAGAAAACACCCTCACCAACTACCTCCTCTCCCAAACACTCCCCACCCCATACAGTTCCGCAATAGACCACCCCTTCCTCAGCGCCGCTTCCTCCCTCTCACTCCCTTCCTCCCGCCTCGCTTTCTGGCTCTTCCAAGACCGCATCTACGCAGCCCAAGCCTATCCCCGCTTCATCGCCCAACTGATCACCAAGATCCCACTCGACGCACCATCTACTTCCCACATCGATGGACGCCTCCTCGCATTGCGGACGCTCAAGGTCCTCGTAGGATGCCTCGACAATATCGTTCGCGAAGTCAACTTCTTCAACGATACGGCGAACAAGTATGGGCTTCGGTTGGAGGGATGGAAGGAACGCAAGCAGACGAGGAATTATACGGCTGAGATGGCGCGCATGGGTGCACTCGCGTCACTCGAAGAGGGACTCGTCTTCTTGTGGGGGATGGAAAAGGTAGTACAACGTTATTCGGCTCCAACTTTGCCTTGACGTGCCTACCTCGTTTCGATGCTGATCGTAGGTTTACCTTGACGCTTGGTCACGCGTCTACAGCTCACTCCCTCAATCGGAGCCGACCGACTCCAACTCAGATTCAGACCGAGACGTAGCCCGTGCCATCAAAGACCTTTCCTATAGTTGGTCCAGCGCAAACCCCGCATTCGCCGCATTCGTACAAGCGATCGGTGACCTCGTCGATGACTACTTTGCCCCTGCCATGAGCGAAAAGGCGGTTGCTGGACGCCAATTTGCAGATGCACTCGCGCGCACACACGCGATATGGGCTCGCGTCGTCGAACTCGAGGCAGAGTTCTGGCCATATGAAGGCGAGGAGGAAGCATAGGTCGTGGGCGACCAATTGGATGTAATACTAATTGTCAATGTACTGGTAGTTGGAGTTCGAGCTCGCAGAAAATATGGATCGACCCCCATAAAACAGTAGTCCAAGCTCGATTCGTTACCAATATGCAGAAGAGGGAAGCAAGCGACGGGAGGCCTTACGAATATCTATGTAGGACTAAGGACCTTAGTCGAACCTTCGAACGAAGCGATGGATCGGAGACCCACTCCCCTCGATGCAATAGCGCGAATGATTTAAAACATTCACTAATCATAAAACCAGAATCAGCCGTGGCGAACTGTATAAAAGTAAAATGCATCCTTGCTCCGCCCATCCTCCATCTGATCTACGTTCTCCAATCCTGCGATGGCCAGCGCAATTACTTAATCGTACGGTTTAGAGCTTGCCAAGAGAGGCAGCGCTGGCGTTCTGGCCAGTAGCCTTGGCACGCTTGCGAAGCATTTGGGTAGACTTGTTGCCACGAAGACCGCCACCCCAGTGACGACGTTGCTCCTCGTATTTGTCGGAGCTAAGATTTAATGTTAGTGTTAAGTGCATTGGGAACAGGCAGCAGTGACTCACAAGTTAGCCTTGGCGGCACTAATGAGGGTAGCAAGCTCGCGTTGGTCCTCGCTCTTGACGTCCTGGAGCGTAAGGACAGCAGCGGTCTTCTTGTGCACGACTGTGCCGAGACGAGCCTTGCCCTTCACGATAACGTAAGGGACACCCATCTTGCGGCAGAGAGCGGGGATGAAGACGACGAGCTCAATGGGGTCGACATCGTGAGCAATAACGACAAGCGATGCCTTCTTGGCCTCGACGAGAGCAACACAGTGGTTGAGACCGTACTTGACGAACAGAGGTTTCTTGTCCTTGGCGGCCTCCTTCTGCTCGGCGGTAGCCTTGGCAATAGTCTCGAGACGCTCCTTCTTCTCGGCCTTGGTCTCAGGGCGGTACCTGCATGAGGGATAAGGGGAATGTCATCGTTGATGAGACGCGGCTCACTTGTTGAGGAGCTTGAAAAGCTGAGTAGCAGTATTCTTGTCCAAGGTGTGCGAGAACTGCGCAATGGCAGGGGGCACCTTAAGACGCTGAGCAAGGATAACCTTCTGACGTTGAAGGCGAATGTATTCAGGCCATTTGACGAAGCGAGTCAAGTCGGACTGAGGACGAATATCCTGGCCTGGACGAGAGCAATATTGTCAGGGACACCTCCCAGAAATTGGCGAAGAATGACAAACCGACGCCGAAGTTACGGGGCTTTGCCTCGAAGAGAGGGTTTTTGGTGGCTTTGGTTGCCTTGCTGGCAGAGCCAGGGGCGGGGGCAGGCTTCTTGCCAGAACCGGGCTTGGACTTGGGGGGCTGGTCATTGAGACGAGAACACAGTCAGCAGCCGATCTATTGCCACCATAAGGATAGATGGAAAGATCGCCACTGTGTCTCGGAGCTCTAGCACTCGCACGCAACGGCATCAAAGACGACGTGGGCGAGTCCAGCAACAAATCGAAAGCGTCATCGTTGAAATGTCAACTCAGCTATCGTGGCAGAGGGTGCCAATTCCTGCTGAACCATCTGCGGATCGAAGGGATCAGATACGAGGATGTGATCGAGTCAATCGAGAGCCTGAACATACCATCCATCCGAAACTTGGTGGAATGTTCATGGATGTTGACGTGCCAGGGCAATCCGAGATACAGTTGTGACCTCCCAGTTGCGACTCACCATATTTTCTTGAGGCTGGCGTCGAGGGCTTGAGGAGGAGGTCGGCGATGAAGGAGGAATTGACCCATCGGTGACACTTTGAAGCTCCGATCGGATCCTACCGGTGTTACGTAATTCCTACATCCCGCCCCGGAGTTCACGATCCTGAGCGAGTACATATTATTTAATACCCGACATATACCTAACATTTATTTCATAGACCATTTGCATTATCCCTAGATATGTCTTCCCTCTTCCGGTCCGTCCTCTCCACCTCTCGCCCTATTCTCTCCCGCTCCTCCCGCTTCTTCTTCTCTACCCGTCCTCCATCCACACCAACACCCCGCCGTACTCTCTCCACATTTCTTCTCCTCAGCACTGTCTCCCTCGGTGCCTACACCTTCGGCGCCCTCGCACCTCATCCCTACTTCTCCTTCATCGCACCCCGCCCTGCACCCGGTCCACCCGGCGACCCCGACACCCCCGAATCCCGCGCTTACACCGACGCGCTCGAGAAAACGCTTCAGTCCCTTCCACTTCTCCAATCCCTCCGATCCCAGGCGGACGCGGATGACTGGTACGAAGTACGACCGTACCAGCGATTCCCAGAGGAACGTCGCGTGAATAACCTCTCCGCTGGCGCGCTGAGAGGTCCGGGAAAACTCGCACTCATGCCACTGGTCCGAGCGAAATGGGACGAGACCGAGGCAGTGGTGATCGTGCATGTTGGAAGAGGGTTGTGCGGACATGATGGGATCGTCCATGGAGGGTTGCTGGCAACACTCCTGGACGAGAGTTTGGCACGAACGGTGAGTCGATTCCTCGGAGTTGATAGGCTTCAAGCGTGACGGAGGCGTTTATAAAGGCGATAAATAATCTACCGGAAAAAATCGGAGTCACTGCAAACTTGGCGATCAGTTACCGTGCTCCAACGTTTGCGGATCAGGTAGGACTCGGGGCCTTCGATCTTATCTGACCAACTGACCCTTTCTCGCCAGTTCATCGTAATGAAGATCCGCCTAGACGAAAAGAACGGTCGCAAAGCCAAAGTGACTGGACGTGTAGAAGATTTGAAGGGTAACCTTCTCGTCGAAGCCAAGTAATCCAAATCTTTCCCTCCCTTTCTCCATTCTCACCGAGCTTTCTAGCGCCATGTTCGTCCAACCAAAATACTCGAGTATGCTGAGCAATTCGGTGGTGAAGCAAGCGCTAGGTGAACCTGAACCCCGGAAAAAGAATCCGATCTTGCTGTCCGAAGGCATGCCTCCCCCAGCTGCTAAATCATAGATTTTGTGAGTTCGTATCTTTTGAACGTGTCTCCTCCAATCGATGACCGCTTAGTATACAACTGCTAATCAGCGATGAGAGGGGCTTTTGCATGGCAACTTCTAGTCATCAAAACAAAAATGCCTGTGCGTGCCCGCTCGTGCCGCTGAGACAATGGGCTCCCATATCCCCACGTGATGCGAGACGAGCCGGTGCCCGTATTTAAAGAGTCAGAGTTCAACTACCCATGCGGTTACCTCAGTCCTGGACATCTAACGGACAAACGATACGCTCGTCGATACCAGTGCCCACGTAAACCTGTACCCCGATTGATCAGTGCTATCAGTGCTGCATGTGAGTGTTGGAACGACCCTGGACGGGAAATGCTTGAACAAAAACTTGGCTACTGGACCAGATTGGCCGATTGGGGATTCTGTTCAGGTCCGTTGGAACCTATCTGGCATCGAGAGGTAAACAGATCGATCGAGTGGAGTTGGGGACGGGAAGCAGCAAGGTGCAAGATGCCTCGAAGTGTGATGGACTTGGTCGTTGATGGAGGATTCGCCGCACGACGGCAATTCAATTTGAGATTTGGAAGCGATGGCCAACTGCATGCCATGTCTACCAGCTCATCGTTGTCGAGGGTGATCTGGTGTTGCAAATTGATCACGAGAGAGGAAGAGAAGGAAGAGACACGATGTATTGAGGGCGAAACGATTGATAGGGCAGGCAGTATTCCGGAGATTCCTCAACAGGAGGAAGCTCTGCATTAGAAAGGACGTCCCTGATATAGACTTGAAGCCAAGTGCATGGAAGCGTTTTGTGTGCGGACGAGTGTCACCCCTGGAGAGGGATGTAGATAACGCATTCGCAGGCGGTCAGTCGCGGAGACGGAGACGCAACAAAGTCAAGATTTGATGTCGTCAATTCAAGGACTTCGGTATATATGTTGGAACGGTATATCTTCCGGTCGAAAATAACCTCGATACCGTTCTCAGTGGAAGTTGAGAACGGTGGTCCTCAAGCTTGAACATTGCGAATGATAGTTCTGAAGGAACGACCGTAGTGTCGTAGCAACTTCTTATGTCAAGGTCGCTTGCAAGTTGATGAGAGAAGGGCTGAGCGCTGAGTAGCGACAAAGGAGTTCTTCGCGCGCGCGCTAGTGGAAGTTGAATGGAAGTTGAAGTTGAAGACCCCTAGGCCGGGTAGCTAAACGGAGACGATTGAGGTCGATGCAGTTCTCCGCTGCAAGCTCCGCGTTCATTTACAGCTAGTAGGAGCATAGTGGGCTTAACATCCTCAATTCCTCAAGTTAGTGGAATGTGGATGTAAGTCCACCGTCCTGCTCCGAGTCGTTGTCAGGAAGACAGGCCTAGACTCCACCAGCCTGATCCTTCATCGACATTTCCGAGCTTGGACGTGCCATTCGGACTTCGACCCTTCAATACAGACCCTCATTCGGTACTCGGCTCTGAATGCATCAGTCTTTCCCCATGAGGAACGTATGGATTTTTTTCAAGTGACGTCCACACCGAGATTTCTTTGACCCTTCCTTGGTAGTAGGCTATAGCCAGGCTCGAGGCGAACATCGCGTCTTTTCACTTTGTGACTGACATGATACAACTTAATATCAGCTCCCCAGGTCGGACGCAATCTTAGTACTTAGCTGCTCCGAGCTGCTCGGACACTAAAGCACACTCGGTTCCTAAGCGAGTCGATGAATACCACCGTGATCTTGCCCATAGTATTAGCCAATCTCTCGTGACTCCCCAGCATACCACCGCCAGGAACCGATAAAAGCCGTGGTTGAGAAACCCACCTCCCCAACTCGCAGTGTCCAAGATGGATCTCACATCAAACAGTTTCGACCAGGGTAGGCACCCGACTGATATGCCCTCCTTCCATATTTTGCTAACTCGTGAACCACGCAGTCGTTGCAGGATGGATCAATGCGCATACGTGGTCCAGGCCAGCGCTGCCGGAAACACTCCTCTTCGTTGATCAGACTGACCGCTCGACATTTCATATCCAGTCTGGCTTCAGTTATCTCCAGGTGGCGTCCAAACTGCTTCAGTCATTCATACGGGCTAACATAGCATCCAAGCTGAACGCTACGTTTACGCAAGGCCAGGATGAACTCGCTGCGCTCGCTGTCTCCCTTAACATCCCTTCGTATGGCATGACTGTCTTGGTTGAGAAAGATGAATATGCCCTCTCTGCTGACAAAGGAACTTCACTTCCATTCGAGATTGGTGACGGTGTTATCAGCGGGAACGTGTCTTTCTATTATTCTGGATCATACAGCGAACAGGACGTATACATGGATTATCATTTGAACATACCTTTCGACAGCAAACAATATAGTACAGTCAGTCTTTTCCCGGTGTAAGTGTCTCATCTTGGTCTAGACATCCACTTCATTCTCTTTTGCAGCGCCATAGACCAGTTTCAGGTAATGCGGTCTCACGCACTCGCAAACCTTCGATATCCATTCTTGCTTCCTCAGACCATCACGAAGTCACAATCTTCGAGCCTTGGAAAAAGACAGGGTCATGAGTTCCGGAATGCCGCGAAGAGGGGTTGGTCGCTCACGTTAAAATAATCGCCTTACTGATGGTTCAACACAGCAGATGACCAAGAATGTGAGTTTCATGTCTATCCCATTTGACCTTGTTCTTAACCACTGAACGTCGAGTCTATCTAGTGCTTCTCACGTTCCTGACTGATTTTCCTGCGGATGGTAATAGGGTCCTCATTGAAACCTACTACCCACAGTCAAGTCAGAAGGCCGAAGCTTTGATCTTTGACATATCTTTCGGTCCCTTCACAGTAAGCGGTAAACATCGTAGAATGGGGGAACTCACCGCTCGAGCTGACACCGTTTCAGGCCGCTGGCACCATTGACCCCACACTTGGCACCTCCTCTGAATTATACCTTCGCCCATCCGGCAGTGTTCGCTTGGCCATCGCCAACCTTGTCGGCTCATTAGCCACTGGGGTATCCGCTGAAGTCAACTCTCCCCTGGCAAACGGCACTGCTGTGCTCAGCGTAGATCAAAACAGTTCGGGGCTGCATGACCTCTACATTGACCTGGATCTAACGGCGATGTTGATTGGGCCCGTACAAACCGGGAAATTCCTCCTTTCTAATTTACCGTGAGTGTTTTGGCGAAGCTTGTTTTGCGTAAGATTGATAAAATATACCACAGCTTCTGACATTGGAGTATCTGGCGAGTTTCGTCTGTTGGCTGAGCTTGACGAACAAAATCTCTTTGAAATGTTCCTAGGTAATTCATGGAGTGTGTGATTTCTGGTGAATGAACGACCAGTAGAGATCTTCTGTGCTTCTTCCAGACCGGCTTCAGAGGCACTGCACAGTGATTGACTGGTGTCCTAAAGCATCTAGTCTTCTCCGCCGTTGTGGTTCTCGTTCGGATAAATCAGTGGTTCTGGGCGGATAGGTTGGGGAGAAAGACATGTCCAGATTCTTGTGAGGTCCACGTCTATCGACGGCTTGCCTCATAGATGGTCTGGTCACCAGACTACTCGGCATGTCAGAGGTATCCACTTGCGAGCTCACCGTGAAAGTGTGACAATGTGGAGATTGGCCGGCAGCTTCAAGAATGTTCCACTTTGGTGGATCTTCCCATGCGCTTATATTCGGTCATCAAGAAAACCGTCTGGAACCTATCAAGCGATGCACGCACTCCTGGGGACGCAAATTGGACGTATTGTGAAGGATTGATTAATTGAGGTAACGGCCTCAGAGTGATGTCTTCGATAAGGCGGGCCTGTAAAATATGATCACTGATCCCATTTTATGAACAAAGCTGTACGGTGTCACTTTATACATAGCTGTTGAATCCGAATATGATAGCTCTCGTCCAAATCTCTTTGGCGGATCAAGGCTTGAATCCATATTCAAAATGATCTACTGCGCCGACCATAAACTCCGTCATCGTTGTGTACCTTCAGCACCGAGCGCGGTGGTGGAACATGGAGTCGATACGCGGGACTAGGCACAGATTGGTTACATGCGGTCCCCCGAATAGAGTGGATGTTACGACTTGGATTCTCTCACAGTGGCGGCATGACCAACTCTTCTCAACGCTTGCTTAGCTTGCACGACCCCCTCCCTCAGACCAACCTGCTCGCATTGTTTCGCGCTCTGCTCATACAACAAGCGGGCTGTCGCATGATCGTTGTTCATCTAGTAAGGGCACCCCGCAACTCAGCACGAATCCTTTCGGGAGACAAGAGTGAAGTTTCCTCACCTCCCGCAACATACCGAGATTGAAGAACACGACCCCTAACACTTGATCGCAGACTTCTCTGCTTGATCCGTCACCTGAACCGAACCATCCTTTACGAGGTAAAGGCATCCCTTGAGCGCGTTCAATCACGCTGTGGGCTTGACGTGCCCATGCCTCGGCTTGGTGTCTGATCTCGGCTGTGGGTGGACGACGCATGATGAGCTCGGAGAGATTGTTCATCAATTGTGCAGCTATGAGGTGCATTGGGTGGTGTCAGAGGATGTGGATGGCTACCGGATGGAAAGAATACCTTGGCAGCGATCGTTGATGCTCACATTGTCACTCTTTGGTGGGAGGAGTAGCGATATTGCCTGCAAATACAGCGACATAGCGTAGCTGTAGATCCGTCAGCATACAACACCGTACAGATATATCCGAGGACTGACTCAATTTTGCCTTTGCGTGCGTAGACTGCACCAAGAGCGGCCAGAGGTGCACCGAGGTCATCCTTGCGCATCCAAGCGGGCAGTTCGAGTTCTGCCAGCAACACAGATTTGGAGACATCTTCCAATCCGTCGTTCACTTTGCCCTGCGTCCTGGGCACCTCGTCGTTTTTTGTATTTGTGCTCGCTTGTGCTTGGACACCTGCTAACCGAATCACCTCCTCGACTGCCCATACGAGCCATTCCTCCTCCTCATCGGCATCAGAATTTAGCTCGGCGAGCTTGCAGGCAACGGCGACTCTACGCAGACGGTCTTCATTCGTAAGCTTATAGGAAGACCAGCCATTATCGCCATCCACCAAGTGCGACTCCGATGAGGTTGCGGGACTAGAATGAGAAAGGGAAGGGTCCCCCTTTTCCCAGACGTTTCGCAAAACCTCTTTCGCTCTTCTTTCTGGGGCAACTTCAGCGAGGACAGCAGCGATACCGGAGAGCTTGCGGTATGGATCTACACCAAGCACAGACAGCGGGAGCGTCAATGCCGTTTGGTACGCCCTTTATGAACGGGAACACCATAGGTGACGCGGCGTGAGCGAATCCGAGGAACATAAAGAAGTATGTCAGGGAAAAGAGAAGACACCTGAATGTGATGAACGCACCGAGTAAGGAATCGTTCACTCAGAGCGAGATCACCCTGATGTTTAGTCCTAATCCCAGCCCGTAAATCCTTACGGAGCTCTACCGGCCAGAGCGTAAACGAGGTGTAAAATTCGTACCTGTGATGGATGTCCGAGTGAAGAAGATAGTGAGATTGGGATGATGTTCAGCGGCGAAAAAGGACGCACAGACCAATGGCAGTAGCTCCGCCTCCGAAAACCAGTAATGCGGTTAGCAGCGTTGATACACGGACGTTACTGTTGCGATATAGCCATCCGGTCTTGCCAGTTGCGCTGTCCTCACCGGACGCGTTGGAGGATTGAAAACGAAGTTGAACGCTATTCCGGCCGTTGTATATTGAGGCAGGTATTCTGTCTCTAACCTGTTTTGACGAGCGCCAGGTAGCTTGGAGGAACTGGGAGTATTGTGCGAGCCCATGGCGTGTAGCGGACATCTTCTTGAAGGTGACTTGATCAACACGGCAGTCAAGACTCAATATCAATGCCTGCCAGACTGCAGTAGTCTCCCCTAGGCAGACCCAAGAGTCGGATGAAGACAGTCGTTCACCCTTCACTAGGGGTGGATACAGATAACTCGAAGGTCAGTCATGAAAAATCGACTCATAACGACTTCTTTCGAGGGAGTCGGATACCCAGGAATTCAATGAAATCTGAATCGCACAGCGGATCTGTGCTTTGACCACCATACTTCACAAAGTGACGAGGGTCATGGCAACAACAGGCAGCAAGTTGCAGCCCGACCTTGGCTTGTCACACAGAGTACAAGTCCCCCTCAAATTCGACTCCCTCTTGATTGTGTGTCAACGAGCTGCACAAGGTGGAGAAATCCTTTGAGGATGTAGTCTCTCGGTACGATACTAAGATCTGCTAGGCTGGTGCAAGTTCACCGCATGATGCAAGACGGATGCCCTTTGGTTGAACCGTTGTCGTTGAAATTGTCATATTCGCGCATGCTTTGGGTACATCGATACATTTTGTCCACCGCAACTTGTGCTTTCACTACCTTTTGCATACCTTTTGGTTGCGTCCACCCTGCTCCACCCTGACGCCGTAGACTTCAAGCTGAAGTGAGCCATCTCAACAGGAATTTAAATGCAGCTGTTTGAATGCCAGCCGGCGAGTGATACCTAGGACCAGCGCACACGAACTTTTGGCAGGTTGAAACATGTATCCGTCGTGGGCGTTCTATATGCCTCAGAAGCTAGACATATGTGCCCAAGTTGCATTAGATCACAGCAAGTCAAGTGCGTAGCTCACAAGAAATTAGAAATTATCGAGTATTTCACTCCACCTCCTCGATATCATCTTCCTCCAACCACCCACTTTCACTCACATGCCCGCCCTTCATCCCACCCGGTAATGTCACATCCTCTTCCCCCGCTCCCGCTCCTCCACCCTCCATCACCCCATCATCATCACACTCCCCCAACGCATCTCCCCCAACTGTACTCCCATAACTCCAAGGCATATACGAAAACGACCGATGCGTCCTCGGCGGCACAGAACGGACCCCACCCAGAGGGAAAGGGTGAAAAGCGTCGTTCTCGCTCCCGCTCCATCGCTCGAGCGCGCGTAACCATGCCCCAAGTTCGGTCGCCACGTTTGCTTCGGTCCATTTCCCGATTGACATCGATGATGATGGGCCGTCTGATCCTGATCCCAATCCTTCCTCGGCCTCCAGCTCGCTTGTGCCCCCGCCGATCCCTCGGCCAAGCCACCCGAGAACGTCCCCGACAGCGTCTGACGCATCAATCTCCCGCGTGCGAACGTCGAACCAGATGGGCTTACATACTTTTTGACCCGTTCGAGGAACGGGTGTAGGCAGTGAATGAAGCGTGGAGAGCGCCAACGTCGGGAATGCGTATGGCGTGTTCATCATCTGGGTCTGCGCCAGGTCAGCCCATGTGTTTTGGCAGCGGAGAGGGGAGTGGGAATGAGATGAGAAGGAAAGGAGGCTCACCCCACCCATACAGTCAACCCAACTGAGTCCTTCACATACACCATCACATTGATCGATATCGGTGCAGAATTTGGTATAGTTTTGATGAGTGTATAGTCCAAGCAGTGACGAATCGATGGGTGATTCTGCTGCGAGCGTCTGAGGGGGTGTTGGCATCGGTTTGATTGCACCAAGGTGTCTTGGAGAAAACAAAGAGGCTTACCTGGATGCATACACGACTAGCCTTGCGATCATGATGCGAAAGCCAAGTGGGTAAAGGTGAGGGATCTTCCAGCTGCGTATCCATTTCGCGTTCCTTTGCGATATCTTTGGCCGATAAGTGGGACGCGGGAGGATCAAATTTACCTATACAAGAAACACCATTGTTGATCGACACCAAGATCCAATGGAAAGGCAACCTACGTTTATTGTATAAAATCTTCCCCAGTAAATGGAATAACACCAGACTCTGCTCGCGTCTGGTCACTGCTTCGAGTACCGCGCGAACGTTCTTCACTTTCGTCCCACTCGGGTTCTTGCGACCGATTTTACCTTTCGTCTTCGTTGATGCTGCAAGGTCTACTATACATGCGAATTGGAGTGCCATGGTCGCACTTCGAATGTCTCCATTGGAGGATTCCACGATAATATCGATGACGTCGCGAGATGGTTTTGCGCAATGGGATTCGGAGGAATCGAAGTGCAACGAAAGGAGGGCCTGAAGAGCTTTCGTCATCAACGTCGGCGCTATTGGGTTGAATCTGTTGAAAATGTCATATCGACATAATTCAAAGGCAGGAGCACGGATTATGAAGACGTCACACTTACGCGATGCGCGTCACATGCGGGCTCGTGAGCAGTTCGGGCCCTAGGACGTTGCGGACGTCCAATACTTCCTTTGGATCCCATCTCCGTCCACCGGTTCCTCCGTCCCACGTATCATCGTCTGGTTGTTCAGCACGAAGACCTGAGTCTGAGACAATGATAATGATGGGAGGACCTGGTGTATCGGAGAAATTGGGTGCTGGGATACATAGAGATCGCAGGGCTGCTTGGAAGCGCGCCTGCGTAGGCTGATGGAGTAAGTTTGGAAGGTCTTCCAGGAGGATGAGCTGTCGTTTCTTGGGCAGGGAGGCAGCTGATTGAGAGCTGGACTGTGGGGGTACTCGGGATCCCGAAGAAGCGGGTTTCTGGGCGGTAACGTTAGCAAACACGCTATTACACGTCATTGCGCGCGTCAGAAAGGCTTGAAACTTGTCGAAGAGAGTTTCAGTATCAAACTGCCGTTCTTCTGCAGAAAGACGAATGTGAGGGTCAGCAGACGTTTCATATGGACTGCCAGTGATGCAGAGTCGAAATACGACACGAACCATCATCATCCGCAAAGCTAGATGGTCCACGCTCATTCATGCTATTCCGCCACTCCAGAATCTCAAAGTCGAGTTCCTTGGATAGAACACGCAATGTAGCGGTTTTCGCTGTCCCAGCAGGACCAGTAAGGGCGAGAATGCGCTGAAATGTAAGGATGGACCCAAATGAGCTTTTGAGGTGATTCAACAATCTCGACTAACACGTACACGATACTTTCGTAGTTTCGCGGACGGACCACCTTCCAAAGCCTCGAGGAGCCAATGGCGCACGTCTTCGACCTTACGTTTGTGTACTGCGAGTTCGGCCTTGGTTCATTTCAATGCAGCGTGCACCGGATAAAGCAAGAAATGTTGCCAAGAGAAGTGGTTGGAGGAGAGTTAACTTACCTCTGATCTAGGCTCGTACTTGTCCACCCATAACCTATCGTCCTCTCTAACTGCCGACGACTTCGTCTCCCTACTCTTTCCCTTGATATCTACCAAAGGCCGTTGGCTGAGAGGCATGGGGGGTTTTGACATCTGCGAACTGGATGGACCTTGTGAACTCGATTCCATGACAACATCGTCCTTGGTCAGATCGAATACAGGTGGTTTGGACAGCTGTGATTAGCACGAGAGGCAAGTGAGGGTTGAACGCGTATACCAAGCTACATTAAAGACGTACCGTGAAACCGGCGCGGGGTTTCTTTGACGGTGGTTCATCGCGGCTATCGGGACATATGAGCTTGACAGTGTTGAGTGGTTTCTTTGGCCGTTTGTTGGTAGATTTGTTGGTGGAAGGCAGCGAAGACTTGGTGGTTGCTTTCCGTGACATGACAGAGCGAGATCTAATGGCAATCGTAGTTCGCGTACTACATAGTCAAGCCAAACGTTGCGTTCCTCATACTCGACAACATCCCACTTTAAGTTGAACTGCATACCAGACCTCGTTTTCTGGATAAAAGATTCCCCTCTGGTGCGGAAACGAGAGCTATGGGCATCCGGTGTATGTAGCATGTCTGTTGTGCATTCTGGGTCGGTTTTTTCTGACGACTCACGACGGTTATTTGGGCCAGGATCGAACTTTGCATGTACTACCACTTGATTGAAAGAGGTTACTTGTGCCGCATCTCTGACTTTTCGAGTCTCAATGTCGACAACATTCTCATATCAGGTTTCAATTTGAATGGGGCAACACTATCCGGTACGCACAGACGGTAGGAAACGTCTACATTTCTGGCAACGTCTAACCCGTCGAAGTTTGTGTTCAGCCCGCATTTTCTGATCCGGACCGGCGTATTCCGTTCTTGACTAAATATTATACTAGCTCCTATCCAGTCTCATCTTTACCGTATGGCTATGAAGACTTCCCAACACTTTCAAGTCGCCTCCTCTTCCAAAAGGGTCGTGCATAGAACCCTACGAGTGATTTTAGGCGCGGGACTTCCACTCGCCATCTTTCTCGCATCCATCGGGATCACAGTTTCGTCCTGTGGTCAAGAAATGGTGGATAGTGATGGGTCGGGGGAGGTCGTCCGCTGCACAGGGTCTGTTTTTTTCTGTATCTTGGTGGCCCTCGTGATGGGCTCCTTTTATGGATCTCCGGAGGCACTCTCCCCCGCTGGATGTGTCATCGTGCTCTTCCTTGTTTTGATCTGTGGGGAAGCTTGGCTGAATGCTGTCTTGCCTCTCATGTTCAAATGGGGTGAGTGTCCTGGAATGCAATGAATGACTGACGAGTTGACGTGGCTGACATGGATGCTTAGATGACAACACCTCCAAAGGGTCACGTATAACGATCGCTATCCTGGCATCACTCCTTTGGGTGATGCCGTTGGGTTATTGTTGTTGCTATGCTATGCCTGAGTTTTACAAGCTGTTGTTTACGCCGACCGCGGGGACCCAGGATCCAGTTGTCGCACCACGAAAGATTGCAGTAGGCGAGGGAATGTCTCCTGCGGCCGGCAAGTCATGTCCATCGCGACTATCTGAATGCGCTGATGGCTTCTCAGTTCCATTGCAGTCCATTAATCCGAGTTCGAAGGCATCCAATTCCAACACTCACAATGTCCCCATATTCGAAGCGCCGGAGCAGGCCGAGCGGGGGTTATCTCAATGTCCAAACAACTTGAACAAGGTATGTCTTCTGGGCGGTGTGTTTCCCTTTAGCTCATATTTGTGAATAGCACACGACCGAAGGGCCGTGCGAGTGTCAGCCTTTTCTTACCTTCGACAAAAAATAGAGTTAGATGTGTATCTAGATAGGGTATGTTATAGTCGTCATATTGCCTAGCATTTTTGTAAGTAGTATTCCACCACCACCAAGTATCAGCAAGTCCATTGATGATGATCGGCGCCGATGAGCCATTTACTTCCAGGAGGAGATGTCTCGCCGGAAGCTATATTGTGTTCGTTGTGTATCTCTTCATTTTCCACTATTCTCTTCTCCGACTATGGTCAATTCCTCGAGCGTGCTTGCGCTGAATTTACCGGGTTTCTTTACAAGTTTCTGCGAAGCGTAGTAGCACTCATGTCCATCAAGCCCTTACGACACCCTCACAGTCCTTCAGACCAGGAACCACGGAACCTTTCCCGGGGACGTTGATCGCGGGCGCACCATGTGCCGTTCTGCTCATCCCCGTCATCAATACATGCCATACTCCCTATCTCAGCGGACGCGCTGATGTCGCCCACTGCATTGGAGGGACCTTGATCAGCATCTTCGCCGACTTTGTTATCGGCTTGTTCCTTTTCGGACGGTGTCTGCTCGTCATCGGTGCTGTATTCCTGATCGGCCGGATGTTTGGCTGATGGCTATGGCGAGCTACGTTTTTGCGTATGTCGCCGTCTTTCGAAATCGTTTCGTTCGAGGAGGATGCCAGTGGCTGATTTGCGAGGACGTCATTGGCATGATGATGCCCGGCGTAGGCGGTGGACCGCGGTACCGGCTGTGTGGTGAGGTTACTTACTAGTGCTGGTCGTGGCTTCCAGTATGCGCTGTTTGATATCTGTGTCATGTATTGGATGCCTGAGGTTTATAAGTTTGTTTTCCTTTGACGCACTGAAGGTAGGGCGATGCATAAAACGTCGAGAAGAGACTGTGAGTTTGTATCTTGGCCCAAAGCATGCACACTAATACGCACATGTAAACCTCGTAAATAGCCCCTAGCAGCCCAACCAATCACATCCATTCCGCCTTCCGACAAATCCAACGAACCCACCACACATATTCCTACCCGCCTGGATGTTGGGCTACATGGCCGCCGTCGCATCCGCCTTACTTACCAATCCGGCAAACCATCAGCATCCCTCCACGGACCCGCAGATATCGCCCTCTGCATCGGTATCTGCATCGCTCTCGCGCTTTTATTGGCGAGCAATTTCCGGGTCTATCAGGGCTCCCAATGTCATCGGGGCGGTGTATGAGATGATGATCATGTGTCCCTTCTTGCCATTTTCCCAGTTTGTTACATTGGAGTGTGTTCCGAGTCTGGCTTTCTCCCCTTTTTTTGAAGAGACTCGGAGTGGGGAAGATGGGCGAGGTGACTGATTGACGAGGTTTCATTGGGTCAGATGATAGGATGCTTCGATGGAAGGAGGGATTCGAGTTGATGTTGGTGGTGGTTTTTTGGTGGTTTCGCCATGCCTGGGGCTGCAAAGCTCATTTCCGAGGATATGTTAGAACAGGAAGGGAGTTGTCGACCGCAGCAAGAGAATCCAAGCATCAATGGGAGATGATTAAGGAAACTCATATGTGGCTTCGCTTGTAGCCCCGTTGTCGGCGATCGGGCGACGTCGGAGTCGGATGCGTCGTATCATGATTGGAGCTGGGGCGAAAGCGATAGTGTGGGTCAGAGAGGTCTTCAGAATGTGGTATGGCATCAGTAGAGCGGTTTCCAATTTTGATAGCAGCGCCTTGTGGACACGTATTATATCCAGCAGTGTATAGGATTCCCAGATTTGTATTCGCATACTCAGAAGGATCACGAAGACCAAATACCAAATACCTTATCGAAAGCCAGACGGTTTTCACTCTGGACTTTCAAGGGCTTGCTAGGAAGAGATGGCGATTCGATTATATGATCAATTTGGTAGCACGATATGATAGCAAGCAAGAAATATGCGACGTCCCCACTACACCTTGTAAAACTGTTCTTTGATCTTCCAGGGCGTATCGTACCAACCGACTTTTTCTAAGAGGAGGTATTGAGCGACCTTGCGAGTGCCTGTGAGGTCGGAATGAACGGATTGTCCACGCTTGTCCACGATGTCGATTTTCTATACGATCGATTTGATGGGAAGGCGGGTATGGAAAGGGCGAGATTTCTGAGCGTGCCATCGTCAGGTAAGAAGAAGACTAACGTGCGTGGTATCGAACTTGACAAGAGCTTGTATGAGGAGACGGTGCCCGTTGATGGGATCTGCCTCTTCGGTGTAGACCTCACCAGCTCGGAGAGAAACGACATCAACAGGCGTGGGTGTATTCCGCTCTAAGAGAACATTAGGGGAGAGCACAGGGATGAGCGTCAGAAGGTATGCAAGGACACAAGAACGAGGTCGAAGTAACTTACTCTTCGTAGGGTAGAGAGCCGGATCGGAGACGTCAGTAACGAGACTCCAAGTCCAAGTTTGACCCTTTTCACGCCGTCGGAGAGCTTTGATGGATTTCTCCTCAAAGGGGCCAGCCGTGTACTCTCTCACCGTCGGTTCACGCCCTCTAATTGTTGTAAGAGAGACAGGGATCAACGCACAGACACGAAATCGATAGCGGTACAAACCTTGCGACGGAGGTGTTCACTTTGCGGTACGTTTCCAGAGCTACATGTCGGAATGGAGCCAACAACGCATCGCGAGAATTGTTTCGTACGCTCAATATGCGACCTAACGTCCGGAAGCCGAGTGTGACGTTTCGTCCTGGGAAAGCGTTCGCTCGGGCCATGACGAACATGCTGAGATGACGGGGTGGTGGTATAAGACGGTGAGTCCTTGGAGAGGTCGTCGAGCACGCACCTGTACGTGTTCTTCAACCAGTTCCTCGTGTTGAGCTTTATTGCATACCAGAGATCACTGTACGAGGTGTCAGGTTGGACACTGAAGAGGGATGCGCTCATGGTACATACGCAAATTTGCTTGGTGCTAATATCGGCCTCGCGAAGAGGCACTTGACCATAAGACACAGGTCATAAGGTATTTCGGTGTCTGGTGTTGCGTAAGTATGCTACCCCCAAGCGTGACGGTGTGTATCAACGTACCCAGGTTTTCCATGTCCGAGCCCCAAACGTCTGCAGTTGCGTACATCTTTTTAAAGCGCTTCATGGCCTCCATAGCCGCTAAGTTCTCGTCCACGTTAGTTGCAAGCCCCCCTTTATTAGGCTTCTTAGTCGCGTCGGAAGTTTCGGGTTCTGACTTGGCTGTAGGGGTGGACTTCCGAGACGGGGTGTCTGGGTTCTTGCCCTGCTTGAACACTGTGGATGCATAGTGGCGAGTAGCGACGGTCGACCACCTGCGCGAGTGGTGTGCTAGTGACCTGCACGTTCCAAGTCCCACCGTCGCCATCCTCCTCGTCCTCGTTTTTCAAGTCGCGGTGAATCTCGAAAAGTATATTCCAAAAATATAAATTCCTAAATAAAGTGATTTACCGGCGAGTTCCAGACATCCTCGCCGGGCGTCTTACGTGTGTCCGGCGCCGAGAGTATAAAAAGGACCGGCACTCGGACAAACGTTTTGTTTCTTGACCACCACCATCCACGATGCCAGTGAGTCATTCTCTGCCCTCGTATCGTGATTCATTTCACTAACCAATCAAACAGCGCTCCTCCCGTTCCTCTCGTCCCGCTCCCAAGGCCGCTGCTGCTCCCGCTCAGCAATCCCGTGGTGCTCACACTGCTGCTATGCCCCCTCAAGCAGCTCACGCTAACCCTGCTCGCGCTCCTGCCCCACCTGCCGCTGCTCAGTCCAGTCAACCAGGCATGTTCGCTCAGATGGCTGCCACTGCCGGTTCGGTTGCTGCCGGTTCCGTCATTGGTCATGGAATCTCCAGCATGCTCTTTGGTGGCTCTGGCTCGGCTGCCCATGCTCCTGAGCCAGTAGCCCAGGCTCAACAACAACCTTACCAATCCGCTCCTGCTTGCGAGGTTCAGGCAAAGGAGTTCACCAAGTGCTTGGATAAGGCGGATTTGCAGAGCTGCTCGTGGTACCTTGACCAGCTCAAGGCTGTAAGTGTCTGTCCTTGTGTGATTCGTGCGTGTGCTTACGTGTCCTGTTTTTTAAGTGCCAGACTGCTGCTGCACCATACTGATAGATTTAACTAGTTGTACGTGCATACATTCCACGCGAATATCATTTGTTAGCTACATTATCACCCTTCATTGATATATACCGCAGCGGTCTCTCGACAAGAATCCCAGTAAGTCTGGTGTGGGTTTTGTATTGCGCCTCTATGGAACGAACCGATCGGAGATCATCTCGTCTTCTACTTATCGCCCACGTGGCCGCCTTGGTTTGTTATCACTCTCTCCACCCAAGGCGATCGGTCAGCTCTGTTACAAGAGCGCTTTGTACATGATTGCATTTCTGATTTGGTGCCTTTCATTGGGCAGCCCAAGAACTCATTGTTCTGCTGCAGTGCAAGGAGACTTTGACGAGTCGCAAATGCACACCGGTGTGCCAACCATGGAGTGGAGTTGCCGTGATCCTGTCCCGCTGGAATACTCGTTTGCAGGAGGGAGAAAGGAACTCATCCCTTGCCTATTCGCCCTTTTCTTCGCCCGTTCTACACGACCGATTCCCGACCATCTTTATTCCCAGCGCCCAGATCCTCTTCCGAGGCGGAATTCTCAACAGGCACGCCCAACGCTGAACTCAAAGAATCGTCCACGCACTCAGGGAAGGGGGAGTTCTATCGCCATCCCGTTCCACCATGTCTACCTGACCGTGACGCACCTTAAGAGAAGAAGGCGCTTCTTGTTGCTTTCCGTCATGTGTAATAGAGCAAGTCTGAAGACACGGAGGGCGATCAGGATGGGAGAGAGCTCGAGAGCGTCTGATACGAAAGCACTCCGAGTCTTGGTTGAAGTGTGGGTTGTGATCCCAGTCGCGACAGTATCGCATGGGTATCATGAGCAAGACGTTGTACTCGTGATGGCTGATAAACGCCACCCGGAACGCCTATTCATAAGAAGATTGTACGTCGTTTTCCTTGTGTTCGTTGAGGTGGAGTTTTTGGACTTGATACTAGTTACCCCAAATCAATTTACCAGGACGATAGAATTCGGAATGCGATTTGCAGATTCTGGGCACGGAGCGGAGAAGAAATGTTTAGATCACCACAGCGCTGACGTCTTTTTTTCGTCCAAGATAATGATACCGCTCAGAGATAAGTACTGCGAATGGTGTGCCCATTATTGACGTCGTGGGTCGTTGACTAACGAACAGATTATCCACCATCAACGAGTGAAAGGCTCAAAGTTATTCTTGCCTACATTTTGCGGAATGTTTTCTTCGTGCTGACGACTGTCATTCCCCCTGCGGGGGCTCTTTGGTTGTCACTCCAAGTCTTTGCTAGGTTTGTGACCGGTTTCGTTTGTATTCAATGTGCTTCATGACGTGTGGTTAGATTTACGGGTGGCCATTCAATATCAATGTTACAGGTATAGCAACGGTTATCGTTAACCTTCGTGAGTTACATTCTCTTCGTCTCTGCTCCGAGTCTTTGGGTGTTGAGAACGACATGCTTACGGAGTGTTCTACTTAGTGCGGATGGACAGGAGATAATATCGACCAGAGGGCCCGTGTCGTCCCTCCCGCAAGAATGCATCTTCCCAGCACTTTTCAATCTACAAAACGCGCTCCTTGGGTGCACATCGGGGTTGAAATTTGAAACTCCAACTTCAATGTAAAGCGCGAAATCCAATGAAGACCACGCTCGACCCGTAGTTCCACCCACGTCATATTAGGTCTCCCATGGCCAGCCAACCCGTCCATAAAACACTATCCAGAAAAAGTTATATAGGTTATAATTAGTATATCGGATCTGGACATCAAGTAGTACACAACAACATGTCTACCTTTGTAAACGTAACCTTGCGTAGACTGTCGTCGTGTGCAAGCCACGCCGACAAGCGAATCAATGTAGGCGAGAGGGAGTTCAGGCCTCAGGTTCGTTGAGTGAGGAGAATGAAAGGTGTTGTGAGGGCGAGAAGCTTCCATGCATCGGAATCAGTCCGTGCACTTCGGCCGACTCTCAGAGAGACCACACGGGCCCCGATCCCCCATGTGGCTCTGCATGGGAACTGAGCCTAGACCGTCCATCGTAGTCACCAGACTAAGAGGTGCGCCGGCAGTCATTGCTGGCGTCTGGCCGATTGGAAACCTCCCCCTCCCCACCCCGTTCACCCACCTTACACTACCAGCCTTGCATTGGGTCCCGCCGCACACACCCTTTGTGGTCACTGTGAGGCTTCAAGACCCCCTTCCTTTGTTACGGGTGGCGGTCGGGGTAGCGGTTAAGCCCCCTGATGAGAGCTTTCGCATGCTCGAAACCACCTCAGCAACGGGGAAGATCAAGTCCCCCACAACGTCATCGGTTTAAATCAGGCTGGCGGAGGGCGAACGCGTCGATATTTGGAAGCAAGGCCCGAGTGTGAGTGTAGCTTGCAATTGGAGTGAGGTTCGGTTCGGTTCGGGTACCGATTGGAGTTGATAACTCAAAATATTCGACGAGGCCAGATACAGTATGTTTTGTCGCAGTGGGCTCCTTGGTTGTGGTGCTAATGAGCACTGGAAATCGTATAGGACTTGACCAAGACGATGGAGATTTGATGAAGGAGCCATGTCTCCAAATGTCTCGCAGTGACCATGATATCCGGGCAAGCCTGAGACGGGCCAAAAACAACTGTTTTTCAGTCGAACAAGATTCTAGTTGCCTCCCTCGACGCTTATCCTAAAAAGTCTCAACAGATCAAACGACCACACTGTTGATGACCGTGGCTGCAGGACATGTCGGACTTTCCCATGTACCGCTACTGAGATGTGAATGTGATCATTATAATATTCGCGACTGAATCTAGCATCTGCATGTAACTCGAGCGCTAGCATTGAAAGTCTGAAATCCCTAACTCGCACGCTTCTGAGTAAATAATAGCGAACACTTCCAGGCCTAATTGGCAACACCTCAAGCGTAGATATACTGATTACAAGTTCTGTCACGTTTTCCCGTGCTTCTACGGCCTTCGACACATGTAGATCATACAGGATTCAATGTTCGCACTTGACCATCATCGCTGCTTCCTGTGTCTAGCACCGTGACCCGGTAAGGGTGCCCAACCAGTTCCCGGTGGTGCGACTTGTGTCTGCAGCATTGCAAATACTCCGAGCCCATGATCATCCTGAGACTACCCGCCGCCGTCGTCCTTTTTCAACCGTGTCATCTGTCTCCTAAACCACGAAGGTGCATTGCAGATATCTTCCTCGTGTTCTTCCTCGTCGTCGTCGATCGAATGTAGATCGAAGCTGTACGGCAGGGGTAACTCGCGCGTCACCCGGTATTGGTCCATGTTACCGAGATGCTCGTTTTCAAGTCGGTCTAAAAGAGATCATCAGTGTCGAGCGCCCATGACGGAGAATATGAAGTGAGTGGTGGCGAACACATGAAGAAACACGCACAAAAGTTCCATTGCACTCGTCGTAACATTTCCAACATCGCGACTATAAAGGTGCGTAGGGTGAGGTTTGCGCCTTGAGTGGGGATGTAACTCAGCCAGACGAAACGGATGATCAAGTTGGACGCCTTTGAATGACGCATTGAATCAGCATCAGAAATCAGGATGAGAGATGGGATTCGTACCAAAGCAAAGTAATACGACTAGAGAAGTCGACAGTCAGTGAGCATCCGAAAGCGAAAGAGCAGACGACGCACTGGTATCTGCGACGTGTATACGAGCTCTGGTCTCAGGAACGGATATCGAGCGTGAGGTTTGCACATAGACCAATCCATCAAAAAGTCCTGCGACCACGATGTCAGAGGTTGTAAGTGTGCCTAAGAAACAGGGACACATACCCAAGCACAAGCATACAATGCATAGGCTGCTGCTGTGAAACACCACAGAATGTAGCTTGTACCGTAATTGACGTGATCTGCACCACAATCTTAGTCAACGGGTCGTCGCGATGAATGGAGGAACTACGTACCTTCGTATCTCCAATAACAGTAGAAGAAATAGTAGATCATCCCCATCGCATATTTCCCAGCCTGGTAGATCCTGATGAGTATACGAGGTACGAAAATAAGAAGATCACCCACGTTGATGAGATGGGTAGGCAACTTTGAGTCCCAATATCGCCTCAAGCTTTGCACGAAACGGACGATAAAGGGTGACACGCCGAGAAGGAAATACCATTTCCAGTTTTGACGTGCACCGCACGTATCCCATGCTGCTTGCGCCGTGGGATCATAGGCAGAGGACAACAGCTTCTGAAAAATGCTTCGGCCAACAGTTTCATCCTGTGGTGACCCAGGGTCCGTGACAGAAAGTGGGAAATTTCCAGGGATGAAGCGTGTGTAGAAGCAACCGACGAAGTAGAGGTTAGAAAGCGAATAGACGAGGCTGCAGAACTGATCACTGGTCGCGGATGCGTACGTGAGAAACAGGAGATACGGAGAGCCTCGTGGATCTTACCCGAGCCAGAAATCCGTGAACTAAAAGTATTGTCAGACGTCGGAACGAACGTGCTGTACTTGGATGCGGTGACCCACCTCGGCTTTCCATATACCACTGGCACCAAGTTTGGCAATGTTCTTGATGGTCCACCAGCGGGCGTTACCCCACATGAAACACTTAATTGCGAGTCAGAGGTAGTTTCCGAACATCCAAACACAAGAGAGGCTTACTCGGATTGGATTGAACATGACCAGTAACGTGACGGCCATCCATACTAAAGGCCACAGCATAGGTGGCCCAATCTGAGCCAGAGAGAGCCAGAAAGCGTGGGCAAGCGTGCAGAGATGGAAAGCAGGAAGCTATAG
Organism: Chalciporus chontae; assembly: GCA_038089555.1. Taxonomy (NCBI): domain Eukaryota; kingdom Fungi; phylum Basidiomycota; class Agaricomycetes; order Boletales; family Boletaceae; genus Chalciporus; species Chalciporus chontae. Next base: position 37,557 of record JBBPLD010000068.1, on the reverse strand, counting down.
GGCCTCGTCAATATCAATATCCGGCGAGACAAACCAACACGTGCCTCGAAATATTCACGGTGGTCAAGTCTCGATCTCGGATTCAACGCTACGCGACGATTGGTCATTCGTGTTAAAGAATTTGACGTGAGACTGAATGCATACCGAAGATGAAGACATAGTTTATTCGCTCTCGCTCCCAGACGATAATGTTGAGACCGATGAGCAATGCCAGAAGAATCGGTACCACCAATATCGAGTATATGAAAAGCAGGATATTCCAGGACGGGAGTTGTGCCCGTACGTTCTCCTGGAAAGCTGTCGACACGGGTTCAGAGAAACAAAATACGGTGACGACAAAGTGGAGGATAATCGTACATAAATAAACCCCAGCCACAATGGCGGGAATCGATAACCCCAGCCACATTCCGGAGCGAAACGTGCTGAAGTGGTGCGACTTGACCAACGGTCCCACTCGGAGACGGTCTATCGCGTTCTTCCTATCTCCGCGCTCTAGATAGGAGATACGCGTGTAAGGGGAGGAAATTTCACCCGCCAAGATCGCACAACGAAGGAACGTACCGAATTGAATTGCAAACATGTCTTCCATTTCTTTCAGCATCATGCTGACCTGCGCACCAGATGAAAAGGCGGAAGGCTCCACCTGTCGAGAGTTGACGCCCTGTCGTTCCCGCATCATGAACGAGTGACGTCGCTCACCTTCTCATTCATGTAGGCATCCAGCGCAGGGATCTTTGTTATCTTCTCATATTTCTTCAGCGCTTTCCGGAATCCAGTAAGGTTAAGAATCTGGAAGACCAAGAGCGATAGCAACAGGTGACAGAACCAGCATGTTGAAAACCAAAAATAGCATAATGATAGTCCGAGGTCGATCGCAAATCCGATAGAAGATGACCCACAATGTCAAGATGGATGGCTGGAATGGTACATAAAAAAAGCTCACCCTGTAATTGTTCAACACCTCGAGGCCCCTATGAACATATATCGGTCGCGTGTCAGCATTGTGTTCGTCGTCGAGACCACGACACGGAAAGGAGAATCGGAATATCCCGTAACACCTTGCACTCATCCTCGCTGACCATGTCTCTGGCCAACCCATCGAACAATACCAGAGGAAGAACATCGAATGTCATCGCCGCTCACCTGTAGTGCTCCACGACGGCCTTTCTGAGGCGTCTCTTCGCGTGCTGGTACTCGCGTGGGTCGAGGGGATGCTTTCCCCCTCCAAGAAGCAGCTTGGTGAGGCTATTCGCGCGTTTGGGGAGTGACCATTCGTTCGTGGCATTTAGAAGGGACGCGCTCTTTGGAGAAAAGTTGCCATCTTCCTCGTCGAATTTCTCTGAATCGCCGCTAGTTATCGAGTCTTTTCTTCGAGGCCAAGAATGATCGCCAATGCGTCGCTGATGTTCGGTCACTTGTGTCCCTGAAGCAGACGTGTCACCGAAACTGAGATGACCTGGCAACCGTAAGTCGAATGCAGTGCCCCGAGGGATGATGTTTGTTTACCGCAACGCCCGGATTCAGACGCCACTATACCGTTCCCGCCGGTGATATGAACCTCGCTTGTCTTCGGGGTGGGCTCTCTGTACCAGGGGATGAACGATGAAAGCATAACAGACACAGAAAGGTGCGCTTTGGTTGCCAAACTTGGGGCTTTAGAACGCGCATTTGATTCCTAACAAGTTTGAAGTTCAGAAACGGGGGCCCGCCTAGCATGCAACCATGACACGTACGTGGAACCTCTGGCGGTGTAGTCCAAGTCCGTTAAGCTGGTCGCGTAGCTTCTTGCCTCGCTTACGCATTTCCTTTTCTCTCTCTGCATAGAATGTTTCGACTTTATCTAGCTCGGCATCAAGCAGGTCAAAGAAATTAGCCACGACAGCAGGCAAGTTGGCGAGTTTGGCACGTAATGGTGGTGGTGTAGATGATCCTGTCAGTGTTGACATTAGTGCTTGATAAGCGTTTTATCGTGCAAATACTCACCTGCATCCTTGAAGAAAGGGGATACTGGGGAAGAACAAGGGGTACGGGGCGGTAACAGGGTCTGCTCGGATGGTGCATTCGAAGACGTCCCTGTAACCCGTGGTGGAAGAGCAGTTACTGTCAGGCTCAAGGAGAGTCCTGTCATATCGGGTTCGCGTCACAGTTCAATTTCTATTACACCGCTATGACTTACTATGCTCCTGGTTGCTTGTTCTCCACCTCATGGGCGGAGCCAGCGATTGGGTATTCAAATCCCCGGTACCATTCACTGGCATGTCGATGGAGGCAACCCAATGCTTCGCAATTCCCATTGACGTCGTATTTCCGCGAATGGATTGGGTTTCTGATGTGAATCCAAATTCCTATCGTCAAGAACAAGATGGTGTCAACAAGTTTCTGTACCTTCGATATCTTCAGATCGTCCCTTGTGATTTGAAGCTGACTGGTGGGTATGATCGACCTCCGTGGTTCCAATAGGGCGCGAAACATCTAGGTGATGCGGGGCCTGTGCTCGGATAATATCAAGCTGCCTTTTCAGCCGGTGGTAATCTCTGTTGAAAAACAAGTTAAGAGGTACGTTAGTACACGGAGGTCAAGATGAGCAAATTTCATCACATGTAGGCTTTTTTCCACTCGGGAGTCTGTGGAGAAGAACTCAGTACGAGCACAATGCCGCCGAAAATACGTGGGTCCCACCTGAGTGTCTTCGAGGTATCTGCGGAGCAAGAGAGTCAAGGGAGGATTGCTGCTGATAGATTAATACTCACTGAGCAAACTTCATGTCTCAGTGCTGGAGGTACCCAATATATAACCTAACCGTTTAGATGTCGGAAAAGATGTTACCAGTGTCGCTCTCAGGCTGCAGAACCAACGATCCATCCTTTTATAAGCAAAGGGTCAGTCCTTCCCTGGCTGTGAATGGGTGGGACTGAAATTTGGGGTAAAAATTAACGCAGATCAGTGACGCATACGCACATGAATCTCGTCACTGAAACGCAGCGCGAGCATGATCTGACATATGGATCAGCGCCATAATTTCCATTTGGGGTCATATCTGTGGGTATCTTGGGAGAGGTGTGAACGCTGAGTCAATACGTGGGAGGGGAGATGAGCCGACGTGCTGACCCTTGCATTGGGAACCAGATCGACACGTCCAGAGGACTGTGCGCACACGAGGGGAAACTCATCTGAGTTACAGTCCATGGGAATGGGCCAACGAGCTGGCTCCTGCTGACCCTGGCATTGGGAACCAGACCGACACGTCCAGACGGCCATAACGTCATGCGCACATAAGGGGAAACTTATCTGAGTTACGCCGTGATGATACCAGTGCGAACTCAGCACATCACAGTGACATCGTGGGTCTACGTCTAGGTGGGGAAAGTGGAGAGAAAACAAAACGCGCTGCAAAGTCCGTAGTGAGCTACTCATATGGCACTGGCGAAATCGAGCCCTCCGAGTAGTGAGCGTTAACGCTGCTAGCTTGCCTCTTGTATACGTCGAACGTTTGAATCTTGCTTGGGTTCGCACTATTTTTCGCACTCACTCGTAGACCCACAATGTCACTGCGTCAATGTGTTGAGTTCTCAAGATCTCACTGCCAATCTGCAGAGCAGCCTACTGGTAACGTTATCGTGTGACTCTTTGCACCGTGAGACCTAGACGGGGTGAAAATCACCTCCTGGTTCACCGTGTTGTGTGGTTCACATCACCGGTTTTTAGGGTGGTAATCACCCTCGGAGAGTGAAGATCACCATTGAACACGGTACCCAAAACCTAGTTTAAATCACTGTTTTTATTGCCGAATTCACCACCCTGTTTATTTTCTCGTCACAAAGTTATTTTCACCGAGTCATGAGGTGAATATTTCTGGTGCACATCACCTCTTCGGCCAGTGAATCTTGCGATTAAATCAGGTAGGATCCACCATGCAATCTGGTGGAATCCACTCGACCAAATCTCGTGATAATCATCTCAAAACGGGGGGTGAAATTGATCACAATGTTATGGTATATATCACCACATTTCATACAGGTGATATCTACTACTTGGTACCACCACATACCAATCGTCAAATCAGGCCGCCTCCACTCCACTGCCTTCGCCGTTATCGCTACCTTCGAATTCAGCTTCGACATCATCGGCACTCCTATGCTCGTCGTCATCATCGAAATCGTCAAATCGAGTCCGTTTGTTGCCACGTTCGCCAGTGTTGTCGTTCTCTTCCGCTGACGGATTGTTTTGTGGGTTGGCATTTCCGCGTAATCTGTAGGTGTTGCTTGATGAGCTCTCGATCGGTCAACTTGAAATGAGATCGTGTACGGTCGACTGAAAACATGTATGGTCGGCGGTTGATGACGGTATTGTGTACAGTCGACTGACGAGATTGTATATGGTCGGGTGACAAGATCGTGTATGATTGGTTGATGAGATCGTGTATGGTTGGTTGCGAGATTGTGTGTAGTCGAACGACGTGTATGGTCGGCTGACAAGATCGTGTTGGTCGGTTGAGAGGTCGTGGAGGCGAAATCGTGTACGGTCAGGTAACAACACGTATGGTCGGTTGCGAGATCGTGTATAGTCGACTGTCGACACGATGTCCGGGAAAATCGCGTATGCGTCTCCGAATCTGTTCGCTGTCGACCTGTGGTCTCGTCCGTGGATCTTCAAATAACTACCCACTGTTGTGTGTGTTCGTGACTGATCCATTGTCGTGTTTGGTGGTTGCTCGATGTTATGGTGGCAGGGTGTTGCAAGCATGGTGCGAGGTGCGAAAGAGGGACTTGACGAAAATTTTCGCCCACCACAGGAATTGATAGACATATATCCACAACCACACAACCACTGATGCAGTTATTTAGTCTAGCAGTTATTGCGTACAACATATATTTTTGGTGTGGCTGTCGTGTGTTCGACTCTCGTCCTCAACACAGCATTTACAAGTTTTCTGCTGGTGACTGAGTGGTGATTTTCACGACATGTAGCAAGAGGTGATTAAAACCAGTTGAGATAGTGAGGATCACACTGCGGACTGATGGAATATGACACGGTGATCTTCGCCACAAAAATGGGTGATCCAGTGGTGGTGAAAAATCACTTGCCATCACCATGTACTAGGTAATCACTACATAAACAGGTGATCTTCGGAAATCACCCTTTTACATGGTGATTGCAACCGGTAATTGGTCGCACAGTGTTGAATGCCTACACAAGGGCTTGACGAGGACCCTGATTGGACGGGAACATCCTCATGCGACACTTTCCTGAAATTTCCATTTATATATTCTGCTCAATGATCAAGCACAGCGTAACTCGGATAAATTTCCCCTCGTGGGTACGACGCTACGGTCGTTTGGCGTGTACTTGGTCTTACTAGTAAGGAGAGTCTTGGCCGTGGAGGTTCACACTGTCGTTGCTTATTCCGGGGGAGCAGACTCAGATGCAAAACGCATTCCGAGACTTGTGGTAGTTCACTGTGCGATATCTGAAGGTACCTGTATTTTTTTGGAACTCAAAGTTACAATATTAATAGTTCTCTAAAGCTCCTAAGTTATACTTTGTCTTAAATACTATCCTACTGAATATCTTGATAAGCCTATAGACTCGTGAATAATCTATGACTTGAATTTGAGGTGTGGCTGATGTGAATAGTGACTACCATATTCGGCTTGTCTATTCAACAATCTTATTTCTCCGGGAGCCCTGTGTTGATGAGTGCAATGTTATAGCTCTGGCAGTGATCGTCCTCCTGGCACATTTCATTCATCACCTGCTCTCATTTTCTCAGCTGGAACTTCGTATATGCAAGCTTATAGCTAGTCTGAATTTTTTCCCCATTTATGATCTGTTTATGATGACAAGTATCGCCGCCTAATATTACTAAGCAACTAAAGAGCCAGCGAGCTGATCGAGATCATTCACTCCGTACTGGTTCTGTGACATTCCATCCAACAAGTGGATTCTATAATAACGAATGTTCGACGAAACTACGAATCACCTTGCCTTGTGACTCCATGGCGTGGCCGCATCTGCTGGTGCTGTCAGTGTCACCTTCTCATCGTCTTCTCGTTACATCCTGCCTGTTCATGTTCCACCCATCGATACCACCAATGGCACATCAATCGCCATCTTCTAACAGGTGCCCTCCCTAAAATTATGCCACCATGCCACAGCCCTCATTTTCGACGTGTATGGCACCCTCGTCGATTGGAGTCTGTCATCTTCAATGCTTTAGGCTTCACCGTCTCTCCAGACAAGTCAAGGGAGGGTACCCTCGTTAGTTATGCAGGGATCGAGGGAAAGTTGCAGATGCAATTCCCGAGTACATAAACCATATTCCAAAATGTTCAAATTGGCTTCTCGTCAGCTTCCCCCCCCCCCCCCGGGCGGTGGGAATGAAGCTGGAGTAGATAACCAGGATGCTTCCGCGTCTGAGATTACTCAAGAAGATACAATCACCCTAGCGTTTCGGAGCATCCATAGCCGACTGGACACCCTTCCCGGATACAATCGAGGCGCTCCACAGACTCAAAAAACACTTTGTGCTCATCATGCTCTCCAACGTCGATGAGTTTCACCGGCACGCATGAAAAGCTCTGCTCGCTTGATTACCCAGGGTCTGCGTACCAAACGATCACTCCTGACTCTCCTTTCTCCCTTGTTCTCACCGCACAACAAGTTGGTGCTCACAAGCCCAACCTGATGTTGAAGAGTGCCTTGGGCCAACTCTCAGCAAACGTAGACCCTTCGCTTCAAAGGAACTCTGATGCATCAGAGGTGCTCGTTGTAGCCAACTCCATTCGTCATGACATCATCCCCTCCATGCAACAAGAGCTGCGCAACGTTTGGATTAGCAGGGATGGGGTTAACGTCATTGGGAGTAAGGATGGTGCATGATAGTGCACTACTCAGAACACGAGGGTCCTGCAGTGGGTGACGTGTTTTCGTATACCTGGCGATACGAGACGCTTGGGAGTATGACAGGTGCTCGCTCGTGGCAGCTAGTCTGGTGACCAGACTACAGTAAACTATCTCACAATGCATTATGAGATAGTTTACTGTACCCTCCGAGTCAGTGATGTAAATAACTGTGTCTCTTGTCCTGGCCGATCAGTGCACGCTGCACGATTCTCAACCCAAACAGTACTAGTGTGCATGATCGCAAACGTCAGTCTGACCGAAAGTCGCTTGGATCTCCGAGGACAAAGAGGTGAAGCTACAAAGACTTGAAAAATTTGAACCCAATATCAACTGTCACAGTGTTAATGCCAGCCCTAATTCTCTGTATCATTGCTCTAACTCTTGGGGATCGCAGCTAGTCTCAGGCTGAAGCGCAGGATCCACTGGCAAAACAGGTGGCTCGCGTCACTTCCAATTGGAATCAGTCTGGCTAGGTGGCATCAACTTTTCTCCCGTCGGCGCCCAGTCGATCGACGGCTCGAATTAAATTTTTCTGTTCTCTATCAATCGAGCTTTTACGACCGCTTCTTCTGTTATATGTTCCAGAACTCTGAATAATAGATAACTGCCATGAAGACTCGGAACGCCGTATCGAACCATGGCTTGCGGGCAACCGACAGAACACGGATGGGCATCTGTATCGATCCGAACCATGCGTTGTTCATTTACCTCGTGCTACTCCTGTGCCGGTTCCGACCCTTGTGGCTACCGTGGTGGTTGCCATGAACGCCGCCTCGACAATTGCGTCGGCAAATTGAACAGCATTCCATTCTCGACGATGGTTTCTTGTTCCAGATCTTGTTCCAGATGATCATGAGCCCGATAGGGTCGAACGTGCATAGTGCTTCAAGGTGTCCAACACCTCGAGGACTGAATCTCGCATGGAGCACCGTGACAACACTTTTGCTTCTCTTTGACGTTATCTTTCAATGTTCTGGCGTTGAACCTTCGAAGTTCCACGGCGAAATTCCGACATGGCAAGTTACCTAGTTGCCGTGTTTACGCTCGCGTCGTATGACTTTCGAAATTCCGATCTTGAGCGTCCAAGGAGCTCAATCATAGTTCGGATCACCGGCACACCAAGTAGGGAATGCATGTTCATGTCAGGTAAGTGCAACGGTCTTCCAAGTTCAGATGTGACCCTGGCCAAATGCCAAGCCGCTAAAACAGCGGATAAATTAAGAGCTCGTTAGTGAGTGACATGCCTGGTCTCCGTGCAGGGTGTCATCTTCTTCATGCCCGTGACTGCTCAAACCAGTATCACGGCCAAAAGTAAAATGACCAGCACGATGATTAAAATCGTGATGCACCATCCCGACTTGGTGTCTGCGGAGCGCGCGTGCGTGAGGAACGGAAAGCACGGAAAAAAGAAGGGATTCCGCGTACCTTCCGTGTCCCGTATGAATTTCTTCATTTTCTGCATGGCGCTATCAAGTTTGGAACCCGTGTGATCGACGTTTTGTTCGAGATCGTCGATCATTCTGTGAATCACGTGAGCAAGCAATACATGGCGTGAGTCATACTTGATGCGTCGAGATGGTACTCACTCGTTGTGCTGACCGATTTCTTGGCCCATAAGGCCAGCTTGCTGTGCAAGCGTAGACAGCGTCCCTGATATAGAGTCCATCGTGCGGTCTTGCTCCGCTATCATGAACTAAGGGGTGTAAATGAAAGTATTTGGTTTCATCCTCGATGTTCGTTTAAGAGGAACGACCTGCCTGTCTCTCTTCTCGTACCCATTGCCTTTCCTCATCTTGATCATCATTCTGGGGCAGATAGCTAGTCGACGAAAATGGTGACCGTGAGCTGCCTGCGGCTGCATTTGCTGTGTATGGTGATTGAGGACGAGCTGGTGGCTGTTAAGAATGGACAAAGGGGAGAAGTAAGCGTCGTTTGTTCGCAAATGAGAGAACAACCATTACCGTCGTGTCATCGACCTCGGCTCTCATACTCTGCCCTTACGGTCAATGTTCCAACAGAGCAAAAGCCTCAAGTCATGCAGCTTAGACGAACCTCAATCTCTCTTCTCACCCGCCCGACATACTGCCGTCGCTCCGTCACCTCTGCGTCATTAAGGTTAAACAGACGTGGACCCGTCGACTCCACTACCCTTGCAGCCCAGCGTCAGTGAATGGCGGCATGAAATAGGTTTATATGCGTACTTGACGCTCTCCTCGAGGTCTTCAAGATCAGCTTGTAGCGTCGCCAGGGTGGCTTTTAGCTGCACCACGAATTCGAATTGAGCACATCATTCGTCGGCAGGACAAATGCACAATACGAGACAAAGTAATGTAACTGACCTCGTTACGAGCCCAAATTAGCTCCTCATTGCCCTGGCGTGCCATGCTACGAATACGTAGGTATGAAGCACGTAGCGTGGATGCAGTTTGCAGCGACGACTGGATTTCTTGTTGGGCGACATGATATGGGTCGGTCGACATGAGGGCGGAATTTATTGCAATATCTACGCTTTAGCCTACTTCGTTTGTGCGTGGGTGCGACTTCCTTTTTTGATTATAATAGCCCCTGTTCAAGTAATGGGATTCAAGGTGTATACTTCGAAAGCTACATCAGATACGAAATGGGTTCCAATCGACTAGTAAAAAGGAATGCAGATGGATAGCTCCTTGAGTCCCAGACATGCCAATGGACCAGACGAATTGTAACTAACACCTCGTTGTCAGGGGGTAAACTTGTTTACTATGCTGAATGGATTGAAATTCTCAATCGACGAGACCCGTGATCTCGACATCAGCTCGTGGATGTGGTCCTTCAGGCACGCGAGAGCAGTCGATGCGCACGATCGTTCCTATTGATTCTTGAGTGCTAAATGGAAATCGAGATACTCCGTGATTGTGTTGAATACGTAGCCTGCTGAGAGGTCCGGAGGAACGGCCAGTATGTAGTGGGACGACTGTGGGACTCTCTACCCTTTCTCCAGGTGAGATGGAACGATCTCTTGAATATCGTCATTGCTAAATCGCTAACACTTGATTTTGTTCCTAATAGCCTCGACGTTCGAGATGCGTACGGATCAATGATCATGATGTACACGAGGGGAAAAAAACAAAGCTCCAGCCTGTGAAGTCGACACTACTGTCCGTTGCATAATCAACTTCATTCTTTGACTCGGAACTGTGGAAATATCATTAACGATCATGGTCGAGTGCGTCACCTAATGTCCAATCTTCGAATGACTCCGGCTGCCGTCGAGCATGGACATCTTGCCCGAGCATCCCAGAAGGCTAGAGTCACTATTTCACAGTGATCGATAGACTTCACTCCCCGAGCTAGATGATAAGTAGATGGTAACTTCAGACTGACAGCCTGACTCGACTGCAGAGAACTCCGATGGCGTGCGCAGGGCCGCGCAGGCATGCCCTCGAACATATGGCTCTGGGCCTTGCTGTGGGCGCATGTACAAGTGTCAAATACCGTTGGAGGTTCCGAGTCAGACCTTCAGGTTGGTGTCGGAGAGCCAGGCTCGGTGAACTCAAAGCTCTCACTGGACAGGGTTAGCCTCCACACGACATGGAGTAGACTGTTGGTTTGTGCCGATCGCACGAGGTGAAATGAGTTGGATAAGTGTGGGTCCTTTCCACGGCAATGATACATCCTATCGTCTGGAACTAATTATAATCACCTGCACCGATCAATCGGAGACCTTCACGATCACCCACTTCCGCGTGAGCAAATTAAATATGCTCCCGAAGATGAGCGTCATCAGCGTACAGCTGAGTATGATGACGTTGTACGGCATTGAGAAATCAGGCGTGGGCAGATCAACGAGAAGCGTTGGAGTGTACATCCGTCTCTCGATGCTCCTCACCCGGTACGCCATCCCCGTCGATGAAGCGTCACCCCCATCCGCATCTGACACAGACACGGGGAACAGGACGGCTGGCGGCAGATCCCAGCCACGCATCGCATCTGGAGGGTGTTCGGCGTACTTTAAGAACGTCTTACCGAGATCGATGGAGAGCCGGAGGGTGCTCTTGGCGGGAACTGTGAGGATTGCTTGGAAAATCGAGGGACTGTGGTGGGTGCTTGGACGGAGAAGAGGGGGGTGGTAGAGGATGTTTGAGATGAGGTGATCTGCGAGCGTGAGCGGTAAGAGGGGAGCGCATATAGCAGAAGGGATGCGAAAGGAAAGGAAATGAGACTCACCACGTTGGATATCACTGACGTCGACTTTCATGGTGTGCATCCAGAGGGTAACGAGCGCTGGGAGTGTCTCGAGGTATCCGAGCGTTATGTCGAAGGGATCATTGTTGGTGAGTGAGATGGAGAGGACGCCCTGAGTTTGAGATGATCCGTGGAGCGTGCGTTTGATGGAGAGAGGGGTGAGTGCGGCGGGAGGTGGGAGGGCTATCAAAATTGAGAAACAAGCGCGCGAGAATGTATGGACGAGAGGAAACCTACGGTATTGGAAGGTGTGCTCGGAGGGCCAAGACATGGAAATGTCGAGGGGTGTTTCTGGAAGCAATATGAGAGGCTGAAGAACACCCGAACGGGGTGGGGTACTCACGAGATGCGAGATCGAAAACGCTGACGGTGTCGTTCTTGGAAAGTGGATCGGGAGATAGTATGTGTTGCCGATCATCTGGTTCTACGAGATGAACAGTGCTCGACCGTACAACAGGACACGACGCGTCGATCGTACGGTCGAACAGCGACTGGAATGACCAATCTAGCGCGCGCAAAAAGCAACTTCTAGCACGAAACCAACTGTTATTACACGACTTACCTCGTCGTCGTTCCACACCTCGTCTCACGGGATCAAGCACTGCCTGGACACCCAAACTCAGTTCGACGCCGTTCACCGTCGACCGAACATGTATCCCGATCCCATACCAATCTGCGTCGAAGACTCGTTGGGGGTTTAACAGCGCTGCTAGGCCAGCCCGAGCTTTGCATGGAAGGAGTTTGAGGAAGGGTGTTAGATTCTCGGTGCAGACGTGTTCGGAAGGGAGGGAGGCGTATCGAAGGGAATATGGGATCGAGAGATTCGGGATAGACGAGTGGGTGGGGGATAGTGGGAATGCAAAGGTAGGAGAAGAGGTGCGGCGGTCGTCGAGCGAGCCGAGGGAGGCGCAGAAGAGACCCGCGATGGCGTTGCGGAGACCGGTCCACCGTTCGTCTATGCTGTTAGTCGGTGACAAGAAGATTCCGTTGAACATATGGAAATGCTATAGCACTGATGCACGAAGCGAAAAACTCACGAGGAAGGACCACCGTCTGCCATCCACGCCCAAAGCTCAGCGCCTGTACCAATGCTCGACTGTTCTGGATAGCCCCAAGCATCATAGTTCCATTTTCCAGCGTTGAGAGAGAGATGCAGTTCTGTTATGGCGTATTCGCGGAGGATTTGACCGAGGGTGAGCGGAAAGAGAGTGTAATGCTGAGCTTTTGTAATGGTATGTCTGACGCAACTAACACGAGACGGAGACACGCACGCACCTGGGACTTCAGAGTCGCGAGGATCCCGAGGAGAAGCGCCTTCGAGGATGGTGGTGAAGGCGAATGAGGTGACGACTTTGCCGTTGTGGAGTGGTCGGATTGTGAGGTCTTCGTAGTACTGCTCTCGAGGTTGGAATTCGGGTGAGCCATGGACGGAGTTGGAGATGGTAGAGACCACGAACAGGCTCAGTGCAAGGGCAGACGCGACTGTCCTCATCGTCGTGTTGGACGATGAGGAACGAGGGAAGTGGTCGGTGTTACCGAAAGACAGTACGATCGGTACTTTCCTCCGCATAGTATATCATTTACTTATGTATCAACTACCCTAGTGATCAATGTCCCAACGAATTCCTGGAGGACGAAGCATGAAAAAATGATCGGGTCCCTCTCCAAGTTGTCCTCAAGTCTGTAACCATGCCAGTCTCCAGTCCCCCTTAGTGACAATAATACTAGTTATGCCCGTCAACGCTGCTGCCCTGAAACATTTGTCTATCTTGCCGAAACCCCAGCTGCTCTCTCTCGAATACTAAGTAGTAAGTACCTCAAGAGCGCGGAAGAGCCCATTTTATGGCAACGCCATCAACTTGGTAGTACTTGGTCAAGTCAGTATAGTATTCTACTACTTAGTAGTACTCAAGTACTCAGGGCCATTAGACATTCACACGCTGCATTATTACCTCGGGCGCCATCATGATGTGTAATTTCTTCTTGAGTCCCCCCCAGGCTGCCTCACGTCTCAAGATCTCACGTTCGAGAGCTGAACTTTGCACACTCCGACTCGGAACAATCATTCGTATTTCTTCCGAAGCTGGAGATCCCTCGATGACGATGAGCTCGCAAAGATGGCTTGCAGTTGGCTATCCGAGTCGCTGCAGGTATTGTGATTTAGACTGCCGTCATTGAAAAATGTACACTCGATCAACTTGTATCCCACAGTCAAGGGCTCTTATCCAGCCGAAAACATACCATAAGAGTCGGAGAATGCGGGGCCCCACTGACACTGTGACAGTTGATCGAAGCTAAACATGGTAAGCAAGTTCAGTCGGACCGGATGCAATGGCTCTTGTGACCTTGCCACCAGAGACGATTGAACGTTATTCTCCTGACACGCACCTCGTATGGGCAAGTTCTTCCCATGCGGCTGGCGATCCGATTCAATAATGCTGAGACAGGTCGCGGACGTCAGGGGACGTCCTGTAACCACCATTTGAACGTCATGATTGGCCGTTCCTGGCGCCTTTTTCTCCGGATATAGTGCTGCTTCAGCTCCACTCTTTCACCGACACGAACAAGTTCTTTCCCCTCGTATCCCACCTCGAGTTTTTTGTGCCAATCTCTGCTCTTGACCCGCAAACTTGTTCGCTTCCATCGTTTGCGCTTGATTGGTCACTTAACCTTGTCTAGAGCCATGGACGAAGAAAAAGACGCGATCGACAAACTGTCGGGTTCCGAAAGCCTCTCCCCAGCCCCAGCCACACCCGAAGAAGAGAGGCGGCTCGTCAGAAAACTTGACCTATACATCTTGCCGATTACATGTCTCCTCTATCTCTTTTCCTGTGAGTCTCGCCCGCCTCTCATGCTGCCATCCAGTTTGGCGCTCTTTACCTCCACGATACTAATCATACGGGTCAACTCAGATTTGGACAGGAGTAACTTAGGGAATGCTCGTCTTCAAGGGCTTCCTCAGGAAGCTCTTCATGGTGATCCTACTGGTGTTCTCTTCGATTGGATCAACTCGGCATTCTACTTCTCATATGTGGGTTGCCTACAATCAAGACGTCTTCCTTTGCAAACCTGTGCGATTAGATCCTTTGTCAAATTCCAGCGTCGGTCGCTTCTAAACTCTTCCCACCCTCGTATTGGATTGCGGCAACGGCCATTGGATGGGGGATTTGTTCCACTTTGTCGGTGCGTGCCTAGTCTTTGAGTTTATCCTCACTCATTCATTTCGTTCATTGTAACTGTTGTAGTCGTCTGCATCCAATTTCGGAGGTCTCATATGCAGTCGCTTGGGCTTGGGAGTGTTCGAGGCTGGTTTTGGTCCCACTATTCCCCTTTACTTCTGTACGTCCCTTGTTCTCCAACACCAGATACACCATTTATAACCGTTTATTCGCTGTTCAATGACAGCGTTCTTCTACACAAGAGCTGAGTTAGGTCTCCGTATGGGATATTGGTTCGGCTTTGCTGCCGTCGCCGGTGCTTTCGGAGGACTGATCGCCTTCGGTGTTCAACACATCAACTTTGGGCCGAAATTGATGACCGCTGGTGCGCTTGGTGGCCAGTCGGATTGGAGGCTTTTGTTTTTGATTGAGGTAACGTTCTTCCGAAGAAGATGTGCGCAGGGGCTTACACGATTCGGGCTGGACAGGGTATTCCTGCCATCCTGCTCGGTATTGTGACCTTATTTGTCCTTCCCAACCGACCGGAGTCAACGAAGATCTTCACGCCGAGGGAGAGAGAGATTGTTTTGGAACGTGGCTCTAGGGGGGCCAAGGCCGATATTGGAGCTGTCGTGACCAAAGGTAAGGATACAGTCACCGTCAGATATTTTTTTTGCTGGCTTGCAGTGGAATCAATTATCGAGGACGAAGAGCTGATTGGCGACTCTGTGCTTCAGCACACGTTTTTGCAGCATTCCGCGATTGGCGTATCTTCGCTGGAGGTGTGATCTACTTTGGTCTCAACTGTGCCCTTGCAAGTATTGCTGCGTTCCTTCCTACTATCATCAAGTCATTCGGTTATAGTGAGTTTTTCGCATTCCCCTCACGCATCCGGCGGCGACTAACCTCGACGTACCCACGCAGCTAACGCGATCGCCCAACTCCTCACTGTCCCACCATACGCTGTTTCCGCCATCGTCCTCTGTAGCGCTGCCTACTTCACTGACAGGTTCCAGACCCGTGGACTTGTTATCGCCAGTGCATGCCTCCTCGGTGCTATTGGGTACCTCATCGTGTTAGTCGTGCCGACCAACCCACACGTGAGATACTTTGCCGTATTCTGCATTACTAGTGGGACATACACTGGAATCGGTATCATTATCGCTTGGTACGCGCACAACCTGGGCTCCGAGTCAAAGAAGGCGGCTGGTATTCCGATGTTCATGGCCATCGGACAGGGTGGATCGGTCTTGGGTGCCCATTTGTACCCAACGATCGATGGCCCTCGTTACGTGTATGTTTCCGCCAATGTTCTACGTCGCGTACGTATTGGTTTGCTCATGCTTTTTATAACAGGGCGGGGTTTGGAACTACGTGTGCGCTTCAAGCGTTTGGATGTTTGCTGGCCATCACTCTCTACTTGTCTTACAAGTGGGACAACGCTAAGAGGGATGAGTTGTATGGATGTCCGGATCGCGATGCTCCCGTGGACACAAGCGAGTTGGCAGACAAGGTCAGCGTGTAGATGGTACTGACTGTGATGGTGTCAACTGACTTTTCCTTTGCCTCGATAGACTCCTGGCTTCCGGTATATCCCCTGAGGTCGCTGTATTGAAGGCCGCAGATCCTATACCCCTTTCAAGTGTTATTTCCACGATCTGCATACGTGCGCAATGATGAAGAATGTGTGACTAATGGTGGTAGACTCAAATATTGTCACGATGTTATATGACCTTTCCGTGTACTCAGTTATTCTCATCGAATAGTGCCCAGTTCACTTCCAAAGTCTCGAAGAGCCCGAAACCGAACGAATAGAATGGAAGCCAGTGTGTACACTTATAGTAGGGTGCCGAACATTCTTTCCATTGACATCGATGTTCGTGAGGGTATTCACACTGCTTTGGCGTCCATCTAGTCAGGAGAAATGGGAAACCTTAGTCTCGACTCGGACGTTTTGGTCGACGCTCCGGGAGCGTTCTGGGAAGCGGAAGGCTCGGGTGTCCATGTCAGCGCTTCCTAGCACGGCTGGTTCGAGACTACGGGAAACCTGAGAATGGGCTATTTTCTGGTCGTGTGCCGGATCATGTACTTAGGACTATGGATGTGCCTGCCATGAAACTATTGTGGACGCTCTATGTCCGCGCACAGCTAGAATATTCATCGAGCAGATGGAGGTCGACTAGCTGGTCACTACGAGCACTGTGGCGGAACTGAATTCTGGCAAAAGAATGGACGGATGATGGCGGTCATGAGAGACTTACACGTGATTTAGGACAACTCCACCAGTCCACTTCCGATATCTTAAAATCCAGCTTGTCTCTTTACGTCCGCCAACTCATTCCCAGTCCACTTCCTTGGATGGGCAGTTCCCGCTCACTCACTCACTCACCTCTCCAATCTTCGTTTCCCAGCCATATCGTAGCGATTCCTTCAACCCTGGCCCCCCTACGCCCTCGCATTGGCAGACGCATGTCACCCAGATCCCCAGCGACCCACAACGTTCGATAACTAGACTTCTACCACACACCTTATTCTTCCATCTCTATCATCAACTCGCTATTCATCCAGCTGACATCATGAGTGCTGCTTTCCGCATCTCAGCTGCACTATGGGACAAGATCCACTATTTTGCATCCTTTCCTCAGACGGGAGGTCAGTCGTATGATTACTTTCTTCTAGATCTTTCGCTTTGTCTATCCTGCCCACCCATCGGACATGAGATTTGTCGACCCGGTTGCGTGAGGCACGTTCCGTTTAGGGTTCACCTTGCACTCGTTCCTGGCTTTTGTTCTCTCGATTGCACCTTACTCCACGGACACCACTCCATGAACAGGTTGCCTTCTCTAGATCCGCCCGTGGCGTTTCCTACTTTGCTTCTTTCAGGTGATCTTGTCCGTTGCTGACTAAATTCCCGCATTTGCTAGTGTCCCTTCAACAAATGGTTCTCTTTGGGCAACATCCCAGTCAGGGAACGCTTCTAAAGGCGAGCCAATTCTTAGTTGGTACGTCTTGGTGGCTTCGATCGTGGTGGAAATGTATTTACGTGTTCTCATCTTTCCTCGTTATGTCATGTGACTGTCTGTCACCTACTGCAGAGGAACTTCCGGTCCGCCTTGCTCACCGTGTCAAAGAGCTCGATGAGCTTCCGCACAATCTAAGTGATATGCCGTCGATACGCAAGGTCAAGAACTGGTACGCGCAGAGCTTCGAGGTGAGTTGTCGCCATCCAATATATCAGATCCCGTTCCGCGATGCTCTTCGTCACTCCATGCATAGTTCGTTGCTAACTTTTGCTGGTATTCATTAGGAACTCGTTAATTTTCCGTCCCTGTCTCTCTCTCCTGCTGCACGTCAATCTTTATTCACCCGTTCGGATAAAGATGACATGGACATCTACCTTCCTCAGAGTATCCCTAACCCATCCCTGATAACACCTTACCTAGACGGTGATGGTCCCGCGAGTGGCTTGGCATACGGCGAGAAGGAAGGCCTCGTGTACGACAGCAAGGCAGGAAGGGGGTCATACAAAGGAAACGGTAATGGAGGCGGTAACAGCAACGGAGCTTGTGGACTTCGCAGTGGGAACATTAAGCTGCGTGTTCCGGTTGAAAGAAGGTTTGCCTTTGTTCCTTTTCAACCCTTCTAGTTACTCAGTCGGTCGAACAGATACTATGCTCAAACCCCGTCTCAAGCTTATCCACCCGAGGTCCACGATTATAACGCCAGATTCACCAAAACCCTAGACTCCATCAAACGAAGGCATGATCCAACTGTTACTACCGTTGCCCAGGGTGTTTTGGAGTGGCAGAGGGCAAAGGAAATCAAATCTGGTATGGGAGTCGGGTCCGTATTCGGTGGAGGTGAAGTGCAGGCGTGGTTGGATAGGTTTTACATGTCCCGAATTGGTATTCGATTCCTGATTGGACAACGTAAGTTGTGCTTTTATCGCTTCGTTCCCATCCCATCCTCGAGCCTGATTTCACTCTAGATGTGGCATTGAATACCCAACAACCACACAAGGACTATGTAGGGATCATTTGTACCCAAGCTGTGCGTCCTCTTGACTGCTCTTTTTTTTTTCACCTGCTGACGTTCCATATACTCAACAGAACGTGCGCGATATCCTGCAAGAAGCCATCGAGAACGCTCGGTTCGTTTGTGAGGAACACTATGCTATGTTCCGCGGACCTCCGGTTCAGCTCATCTGTCCTCCCGATCTGACGTTCCCCTACATCCCAGGCCACCTCTCCCATATCGTTTTCGAGTTGCTCAAGAACTCGCTGCGAGCGGTTGTAGAAAGGTTCGGACCAGACTACGAAGACCACGTTTCTGCAGCATCGATCACGGGTGGTAGTGGCGGTGGTGGATTTCCCCCGATCAAAGTGATCGTCGTCGAAGGGTCAGAAGACATCACGATCAAAATTTCGGATGAGGGAGGTGGTATCCCCCGAAGTGCCATCCCACTCATTTGGACATATATGTATACCACGATGGCTGGCCAGAGTATCGATCAGAACTTCCAGGCCAGTGATTTTCAAGCACCGATGGCTGGATTCGGATACGGTCTGCCGCTTTCTCGATTGGTATGTTTTATCCCTGATTTTGTCACCTGTTTCGCTCATAGGATGGTGATGTTGTAGTACGCGAGATACTTTGGTGGTGATCTGCGCCTGATTTCGATGGACGGGTTTGGTACGGACGTGTACATCCATCTGAACAAACTCTCGAGTACTCGAGAGCCCTTGCCTTGATGGCCACGGGTAAGATCCGTTCTTGACTCGATCATATGTGGCTCGATCTGTCCGGAGATACACTGGTAACGGTCCGAGGTCGACCAATGAAGTTGAGTCGGTGCGGGGGTGCTGTGCTTCCGAACATTTTTACCTGTAGTATAAATCTCGAGTTTTGTGTAGCGTAGGTAGCGATTTTTTTTCGAAGGTGTGCGTCAGGTTTGAGAAAGGGGCTATTTGTAGACTAGTCGTACTAGCTCAGGGTGTGAATGTCAAGAACTTGCCTGTATACTTTGAAAGTCCTGATCAACTGGTACTACTGCAAGCGGGTCACCGTTTGAGCACCTGGACTAATCCTGGATAATTGTTCGCATCTGGAGCACTTCTTTGTGAAGTTCATTGTGGTCAGAAGGCACGTACTAACGGTGTACTAAGTCGATACGTGTGACGGGGACAGCATCAACCGTACATCAGCAAAGCAGTCTTGTAACGTTATCGCCTGACGACTTTCGGAGGCCTACGCGAGGACTGAACGAGGACTCTGATTGGACCAGAACACCCTCGTACGGAACTTTCCCTGAAATTCCCATTTATATCTGCTAAATCAGCGCTGATTTAGCGCTTAAGGATGTAGATGTAGTGAAAAGACTAAGGTTGCTTAATTAGAGCGGGATGATAAATAAAGCCTAGAAAAACTCATACGAATACTAGCTATAGGGACGTCGCTTGACTAGTGGCTGTGTCGTTGTTTGGCGGTGCTTGGCTCGACTGTCTACCAGAGGCAGCTGTTTGGTGTGCGCAGAGGATCACAGCCAATTTGAGGCTATTGAGTTCGTGAGATGGACTCCCCAAAACGCGCCGGATCACCTTCACCTACCTCTGAAACGAAACGTATAAAACTCACCGTTCCACCAAGTCAACAAGCACAGGGCGCTTCCCCAGTCGACCCCGAAAACGCGCCCGGAAAGCGCTCGGAACTCGACCCCATCCAAGGTGGAGACATTGGCAACATACCTAATGACACCGATGCTGGAGGAGCAGGAGCGAGTGTGGAGGGTACCGCAGGAGAGGCGCGGGTGCTGAAGGAAGGGGAGGGAGAAGACGATGCCGCCGACGTGTCGATGGGCGAGGCTGCCGATGAAGGGGTCGAATCTGGAGACGAAGGCGACGATGAAGACCCCGCACAGTTGGAAGCGACGCGATTAAAACTCGAGGAGCAAGCTAGAAAATATCTAGCAGCCCAGACGCACGACGTCATCATCCCTTCTTATTCGGCTTGGTTCGACATGTCCACCATTCATCCCGTGGAGCGTCGTGCATTGCCAGAGTTCTTCAATTCAAGAAATCGGTCCAAGACGCCCTCAATTTACAAGGAATATCGCGATTTTATGATTAACACGTATCGACTTAGGCCCACCGAATATCTGACCGTGACCGCCTGCCGGCGAAATTTGGCTGGTGATGTTTGTGCCATCATGCGAGTCCACGCATTCCTAGAACAGTGGGGACTCATCAACTATCAGGTGCGTTCTTCGCATTCGTTATCTTTGTGACATTCGTTTCAACCTTCAGTTTTTTCCTAGATCGACCCCGAACAAAGACCAGCAGCACTTGTACCCCCATTTACGGGCCACTTCCGTGTCATTCTCGACACCCCTCGTGGTCTCCAATCACTCCACCCCGGAACACGCCCTTCCAGTACCCACCCCGCTGCCAATGGTGCATCAAAAAACCAAATGCCGTCCTCAGCGCTTGCCGCTACCCCTACCCCTGCCTCCCTCGAGCTTCGCAATTCCATCTACCAAACCACGTCCAAAGCCTCTCGCGAACTCAAATCTGCCGAAGCCACCGCCCTCGCAAACGGTCTCTCGTCCAACGCCAAAGGAAACATGTCGTACCAATGTGACACCTGTGGCACAGACTGTACCGCGCTACGGTATCACAGTCTGAACGTCAAAGACTTTGAACTCTGTGGTCCGTGCTACCTCGACGGGAGGTTCCCTTCCACGATGTTTAGTGGTGACTTTGTCAAGTTGACCGTTGCTCCTCCTGGGGTTGGACATGGTGCCGACGACGAGTGGACTGATCAGGAGGTGTTGCTACTTTTGGAGGGGATCGAGATGTACGACGATGATTGGACTGCGATCGAGGATCACGTCGGGACGCGTACGGCACAGCAATGCATTCGCAAATTCCTTTCGTTACCGATCGAAGAACCGTATATTGCAGCGGAGGGGGATCAAGGACCGTTGAGGTACAGCCGAATCCCGTTCGAACAGGCAGATAACCCTGTGATGAGCGTGGTTGCGTTCTTGGCTGGTGTGGTCAACCCCGCTGTTGCTGCTGAGGCAGCCAAGGCGGCGATGCACGTCCTCGCCGAGGATGACACGACGAAAGAGACCGAGAGCGAACAACAGGCGAAGAGTACGGAGGGAGTCAAAGGGAGCGAGAAAGTTGAGGATGATGCAGAGATGCAACAGGATGGCCCGGATGGATCTACGAAAATTCGGAACGGTGAACCATCCAACGACAACGGTCAGGCGGACGACATGGCCATCGACCAACCATCCGGGTCTTCCAAGCCAACCTTACAAACTCCCAAAATTCCTCACTCCCACGTGGCCCGTGCCGCCGGCTTGGCCCTAAAATCATCTGCACATGCTGCAGCGGCCCTTGCCGACGCGGAGGATGTCACCATTCGAAGCACGCTCGCATCACTCATCAAGCTTACGTTGACCAAACTCGAGTTGAAGATGGCCGCGTTCGAGGAACTGGAAGAGCTCCTCGAGGAAGAACGAAAAGGTCTCGAAAGCGCGCGCGTGGCACTCGTCAACGAGCGGGTAAACCTTAAACGGATGTTGGACGGGGTGAGGGCAGAGTTAGGTAAGAATGCGAATTTAGGGACGACTGGTCAGGGCACGCCGGTGAGCGAAGTGCAATCAGGGACTCCGATGGAAGGGGAGGTAGGTCCTGTGAACGACGGGAATTTCGCACAGTTGGGTTGAGAAGGGGTGTGGGGAATCGTGCTATGATTATTTTCTGTTATGCGATCGTTGTCTGCTTGTGATTCTTCCCCTCCCTACGCGCGTTGTGTACATTGTACTTTGAATTGTCCACATAATTAGACCTATTTGCGCCTCTCCGCATCAGCATGGTACCGAAAAACCGACACACGCATACTTCTGGTATCGGTCGTACAGGGGAGAATGCGAAAGACGTGATAGGTATTATGATTCGGTCACTTCCATCGCCCCACCTTCGGCGCCCGCTTTAGATTCCTCTCCTTCTATCGCCTCCTTCGTCTCCTGCGCTTCCCTCTCCTCTCCCTCTTCCCTTTCCTCCCGCTCTAGCTCCTGTATCCTCTCCTCCATTTATTGCTCGTTCAAGAAGATCATCCCAGTAAGAACTTTCTCGCCTCCTTCAAATCAGTCAACCCACGCCCTGCCGTCCCCTCCTCCGTCAACTTCTCTGTATGCGGAGACAGCAAACCCCCATCGACTGCCCACTGATACGAACCACTGATATACATTCGTAGGCATGAATACCTTTGGATTCTTCTTATCCAACCGATCGATAAAGGTGACGAGTAACCGACGAATAGCCTCTGTCGAGTCTTTGAATTTTTCTTGGTGATCGAACTTGAGGATCTGGCCGCATCAGGAAAACCCGCCTGCCATGGTTACGGATAATTGTCCACAATAACGGCCCTCCGGGCACCCCTGGACCCGTTAGATATGTCGTTACCTTGCTTGCAAGGTTTCTTGCAGGCTGGAATTGTCCCACTTTTCATATGCCATGTGACTTTCACGTGATGTTTCATGCTTTGTTATTGTTTAGACGTGCTTATATAATAATCTAACTTGCAGAGCAATTTTTTTTGCAGGCTTTTCAGCTGATGTGAGGAGAGTCCCAGATGCGGCCAAAGTGGACGCTCGGGACTTGATGATCCATGAAGACGAAGGGCCAATTCAAGCAGAGTCCTTGATGCAGCCTCGAAGCCATGTCAACATCTTCAAGATAATGTGAGGAGAGTCCCGGATGCAGCAAAAGTCAACGCTCCGGACTTGATGATTCGCGACAACAGGGAGGACCAGGAGAGTCCCAGATGCGGCCAAAGTGGACGCTCGGGAGTTTATGATCCATGAAGATGGTGTGCCAATTTGAGCAGAGTTCTTGATGCAGCCTCGAAGCAGAAGTTGAGCAAGCTCTCCCTCCTTTACTATCCTTGGGATAATGTGAGGAGAGTCCCAGATGTGGTGAAAGTTGACGCTCCGGACAGTCCTTGATGAGGCTCTGGACTTGATGATTCATGGAAACAGGAAGGGTCGATTCCAGGGGAGTCCCTGATGCGGCCGCGAAGCAGAAGTCAAGCATCCATGAGATGATACAACCAATTTGGGACAGATCCCACAGATTCTGCAATGCTTTGCCCGTTGTGAACCATCGACGTGGTCTAATGTGCGCGCAACCAGCAGTTGAGCAAGGTGTTCAGATGCTCCAACATGTTCAGACACATTCGCCTCGAACGTCTCTCATGTCTTCCAATGTCGTTCCCCTCACGAAAAGTATGATTGTCTAGCTCCGACCAGATGAACATCAGTTGTACTACTTGTCCCTCCAATCCTTTTTGCTGTGGTCTGACCGATGACTTCTTGTTCAGCTATGCTCGTGATACGGTCCTTCGCACATCCCATTATCAACAGTTTCGGGAATTGGATTAATTATCACGTGAATAACCTCAACTACATCACAGGCTAAACGACACTAATCGGATCACAAGCAAGGTTTCGGCCGACGCAGGCGGCATTTCCCAAGTTGTATATGCCGGTGCTAATTCATTGTTTTGTAGGTAATACAATTGTGATGAACAAGCTTAGAAATAAAACTGTAGTGGTTCATTGCTCCAGTTCATTTTCGAGTTCTTTTTTAAGCCTTCAGAAAGAAGGAAGATAGTTGGTCAGCTGAGAATGTCAGAATTACACATTCTGCTCACCTTTGCAGAACAAGCGCGACATCCACGACAACGTCCTCCGTCGCGTGTTGCACCGGGTACCCATGGCCAAAGCGGAATAGTAGATATGGACAGTCATATGTCCCGTTGTTGTGTAGGGTTCTGTCCGAAAAGAAACTCGTGGCGGTGTCGTTTGAATCAGAATCAGAATCCGAGCACGAGGACGAGGAAAGTGACGATGACGCTGACTGGTGGTTGTCTGGGCGTTTGGAACAATGCAATATAATGTGATTCAAGTCGGGTGAGGGACATACAACGAAAGAGCATCAATTTCTCTAGATGTGAAGACCAGTGATATCCCGCGAGACATAGTCATCCTTGGCATTTTTGCTATCCGAGGTGTGTAACAATGAGACCCCCATCATTTCCATCTGCACTTGCTGAATGTTAGTCTTGCCCTTCTCGCCCCCTTGCATGCAATACTTTGTGATTTTCGATTCGAGCAGAACAAGGTTGTTTTTTTTAAGATCGAGTGCGCTGTACGGAGGCATTTCCGATTTCACGGCGAATACCTCACGCGCATCGTAAACGCTATCGAATAGAATCTTTGATTGTGTTTGTTAGTTTATAGAAGGAGACAATGGGAATGTTCTTACAGGTGCTTCAGATTGTTTGCTAGATTGCCATTTAGTGGCTCGAACGAAATTCGAGGTGTCCTCGTTGACGTCTGAAATTTTCCATTTAAGCCAAAGCTGTTTACTCCGGATGCCACTCACCTAAAGGTGGCGACGCAAGTTCCGCCAGGAGTTTGGCGGTTTGGGACGCCAGCTGCGCCGACAACGGGGCCACACTCAGAGAAGCTTGTCTGTCCGGTTCCCCTCCCCTCATGAACCATGCTGACGCGATATGCCCGACCATCCATACGATGATTGGCTCGTTTGTCGCTGGATTGCAAAGTTCGCGAGAATGATCTCCGAAGGGCTGATACACACCCCATGTTGCATTGGGTAAAATGTTCCCCAGAGAATAAATGTTCGCTTCTTTATTGATGAATGTTGAGAGCGTGTGGATTCGTCTTAAAACATTTGGTTAGTTATGGATAAGAGGTAGCACAAAACGCACTTTAAGACTTGGTCGTCGTAAAGGGCTACCTGGCTTTGGTCGACCAAAGCCTTGGTTGGTTTCGGAATGATGGTCTGTACTGCAACTTTAACGGGCTTGAGCTCGTTGTCCCTGTGTAAGGTAACATGCTTGGCCTTTGGCGCAGTGGCTTTGCCCTTGTCATCTTTTTTGTGTTGTTTTTCCTTATTTTCTTTCTTATCGGCCGTCTTGTCCGGGGCCCTCTCCTCTGTCGATTGCAAAGACTCCCGTTCTGTGCTTGAGTCTGTGGGCGAATTGGAAGCTGCGCTGAGGGGATTTGGCTGTTCCGATTCGCCTGCCGTGACTGCGGTTTCGCGTGGGTCACCTTGTACGTTTGAAGCCAACTCGTTGGTGCTGGCAGGAGTTTCAATTGTTGATCTGTCACAGTGGGTAAGTCTGATTGTGTGTAGGAATGGAAATTGTCTACTTGATCCGTTTCTCAACATTGTTGTCCCCGTCAGGACGCTTCTCATGTTTTGGCATGTTGAAGTGTGGAGAAAATGGGGGTTTTGGAATGCGCGTTCGAATCCTAGTATATATAATTCTCTACTGAATTATCCTGTCGACTCCTGTTACCAAGAAACTTAGAGGAGATTTCACGGAGCCCCATTCAATTGTAGACTCCATTTAATGACATTGTAACTCCTATACAAAGTAGCTAGAAGCATTAGCTCGCGGGAGAGCGATTATCACAGTGTAGGGTGGGAACTCATGAACCATTCTGTAGTTTTTTCATCCAGGCGAGAGATACGAAGGAGCTCGTTCCGCAGATCCTCTTGCAAGCGAGAAAACATCCGATGAGAGGGAAACCATCGGAAAACGCCAAGAGTACGTAGACTCGTTGCCCATGATAACATGACGTATGCGTTTTGTATACCACGTGCACTCACCAGGTCTACAATGACCGCGTTCATTGATGCTCCTTGCACTTTGTAATCAGTAAACGCCCAGCCAGGAACAGGCAGAAGCTGTGTTCGCGAGACCTTGACAGACTTCGACCCGCGGCTTCTGTAGGTGAAGTGCACAGCTACGGGGAAGATCGCTCGGGTAACCCTTCGACTGTAATAGGACTCGAAGTGATTTGAACGTATGCACATACCGCTTCTCTACCTTCCTCGCTGTTTCGGTAAACCAAACCTGTCAGGACCCCTTCAGACCCATTGACGACCTTTCCCCCCATGGCAAGATTTTCCGTGACCATGACAGGCATACCGGGAATTAGTGACAATCGCCATAGACTCTCTTTCGACTCCTTGGTCCTTACCCGGCTTAAACGCAACCGGTCCTCCCCTCGAATGGCCTTTTTCTTGATTTTATCGATTGCTAAGTACCAATGGCATTGTTGGCCAGTCTCTGCTGCAAACTGTTTTGCTTTCAAGTCGTTGTGAAGGTCTCGCAGCCGACGCTCTCCGAAAACAACAGGTGCGGCTTGCAATAGCTTGTAATCGTCTGGATAATTTAATTGCAGTTTGTCCATGGTACGCTGTTGCAAAGTTTGATAATCGGACGGTCCACTAGAGCAGGTCACAGTTCCTCTCCCCTCCCGAATACGATTGAGTAGAGAGATATACTGTGGATCTTTTGCTGCTCTGACATTTTTCTTCAGCTCGACGACGTGAGTGAGTTGTTGCCAGATCCAAGCTCCAAATAGTCCCCGATGACCTTTCATAGACTCTGTCGTACTCGCAGCCAGACGGCCCAAAAGATCCGACGCAAAAAGCGCGGAGCTCCCGACTGGCCTCAACTGCCCAAGATCCCCTGCAAAGATGATATTGACACCGCCAAACAGCTTGCTATGGCCTGTTGTATCAGCCTTCTATCTGATTGCGATACATTCTGAGATTTGACATAAGAGTTCGGCGGAAACCATCGAGACTTCGTCCAGAATGAGGTATCTCACTTTTCCCCATATCATCTCCAGATCTGATCGTTTAAAGGTCGCATTTCCTTCAGGAAGAAATGTCAACGCATGTATTGTATAACCCTCAATTAAAACGGCGGCGCTGCCGGTAGACGCACTGAGAAGTAAATTTTCAGGGCAGCCACAATGTTTGAACAAAGCGACAATCACTTTGATGACATGGCTCTTTCCTGATCCTCCGATACCGGTGATGAAAAGTAACATTTGGTCCATGGAACAGAAGACGAAGTGTTCAGCGGCTATGCGAAAGGCTCGTGACTGTTCTTCATTGTTGTCTAGCGAAAATTCATCGGGGATTTCCTCGATAATGTCTAAGAGCTCTTGCTGTGACATAGTTGAAGGATGTATGGGTTCCGTTTGCACGCCATCCAACAACTCTTCTATGTCTATCCGAGGATCGAATTGCATGGCTCGCTTCCTAGGGGAAGATTCGTCCTCTTCATCGTTGTCCCACGGACGCTTCTTACGTTTCTCCACCGCCATGAATCACTTGAAGGCTTGAATTTCCGCCTGTACAACATCCTCAATCCTTGTACAACAACTATCCAGATCTGCATCCGAAAGCATATTTTCTTTTGGGAGACAATGGAGGTTTGTGACTCGGGAGACATCCATTTCGTCGTCCGTGAGATTGCTGCTTGAAAAGCTAACTTCTGCTTCGTCAACGCCGCAGTGTAGAAGATCTTCGCCTGGGTCGTCTAAGGTATCATCTTCTGCCAGCATTAGAGACAGTGGGTCGCCGTCAACAAAAATAGTGTCGTCCTCGAGAACGTCCTCCCCTTCTACAGGTAAAACATTTGCCATGTCTATCATCTGATCCACTTTGGCATCACGACATTCTGTGTCGACTGCTAGATTGGCCATTATTCGACGGTTGTAAGTCGAAAACTCTGCTCGCTGAAAGGCACTCGTCCACATCTCTCCATAGCACCGCAAGTCTGCGAACGACCGACACGGGTGGAGCAATAACAGCATGTAACAACAATACGCCTCATTGTCCTCATATGTCCCCTTATCTCGGGGTACGGCGTCGCCGAGAATAACAGGCACAACAGTGTCTGACCGCATTTTTAATAAATGGGTGTCGTACTGAGGATGTTGCTCGCAAGAGAACGAGCATTCGAGTGTACGATGACGACCACGCACAGGAGCTTGAGGATCGTCATCAAAGCCGTTGTCGCGTATATCATCCTCGTTGTCGTCTGTGGAGTCGTCTAACTCGGTTCGAGGTTGTTTTTTAACCTTGCGAGATTGTTAGTTATAAACATATATGCGTTGCTGCTCTACCCACTTTGCATGTTTGCTCGATAAATTCCCACAAAGACATCTCTTCAAAAGGATTCTCCACAGGGCACATCGTGTAGTCCATTATTTCACTGGACATTGTTGGCTCTCCGGAGGATACGTCCAGTAGAACCTCTTGCTCGCGCTGCTCCTCGCTATCGTTTTGGAGGGATGTCTCAGTACTGGCGACTCCAGTACTGTGCGCATCGTACACCTTCAATGCTTTCATAAATTCATAGCATTGGAAAGTTCGGTATTGATGACTTGTGTAAAAATCCCCGCCACCAACAAAGTAACTCATACCTTGTTGATGAGAAATTTCCTGGCGGCCGAGCAGAGAGTTTGCACACTTGGTGACCAGATTACGGTCCTTATACTCTTCGCTTGAAAACGTATCACCTTGAAACTTGTCCGCGTGACTCTTCATCGCAGCTTGCAATGTTTGAACGCCGATGTGTATCTTGAGATCACTCTTCGTAATATAATCAGTGATATAATAGATGAGGGCTTTGGCTGCTGGGCCAGATCCGATATATTTGATGTCCATGTTGCTTTGGATAAGGAATAGAATGATGTTGTTGAAGTTGTTGATCCACGGATGGAGTCTTCGAAGGAGAATGGACTTTGTATCTTCGTTCAACTCTGTTAATGCTCTACATTGACTGTTGATCCGCATGCGACAATTTGCATCTGACCGAGGTTCTCCCTTTTTCAAGTGCTTGAAACAAGTATCGGTGTGTGCATGCCAATTGCATTTGATGGCAAGATCACGGACAAATTTTCGAAACTCCAGCTCGAAGTTGGCGTCGGTCATACTGGCAATTTGTGGCGCCTTCGCCAGCCTGGGATCGGCCCTTCCTTCTTTGTCAAAATCTGTAAGGAGCAACACATTTTGCGAGTCCAAAGGACTGGTCATTCCGGGTAACTCGCATTTGATCATATCTTCCATCCAGGAAAAAACCGTGTTTCGAAATGGGGGATGAGTGACCATACGATCACGAAGCTCCTGTGGACTAGGGTTCCCTTCCAACCACAACATCAAGTGGCAATAAAGAGTTCCACATCTCTGTGCTTCGACCGTCCCATAATATGCCTTGCATGTTCCAAACAAACCACTTCCCTTGCCGAAACGAACAACAATGTCTATAAACGCCCGAATTTGCACATCAAACGAACGTGCCGCTGCGTGAGGGTGCTTCGCCACAAAAACTGCCCTATCGTACGCTGACATTCCTCGCCATGTGTCTTCATCAACACCACCTAGGGTTCTGAGGATAGCAGACGATAAGTCGTGGGGATTCAAAGTGATGAAAAGCGCAGGGGTGGAGAAACACTGGACGAGCGAACAAATCTCATTTCTTCGGCAAAGTTTGTATCCTGCGCTTCCACTGACGTTTTTCGACGCAACATGTAGCTTCCGCAAAACGCTTACCACACGCTTCTCTCTCTCAGATCCAGCTTTGGCAAACGGATCTCGCGCCCATTTGTTGGCAACGTCGGTGAGTACAGGTGCCAGCTCCGTAAGTTCGCGAGAAACAAAACGGTGGGACGAACAGCCGGTCGAAAAAGTAAATTGACGGCTAACGGCTTGTTTTTGAATCATGTTCCAGCAAACAAAGGCAAAGTTGGGGTCGTCGAGGAATCGTGAGCGATGCTGACGCAGAACACATTTCACCTGTGCCTCGAACGATATTCTTTGCGATGCAGCTCGCCCGGGATGATGGAAACCGCCAATTCCCCATGGGTCGAGATGTGGAAACAAGAACGACATCAGACCAGGATGACTGTCACTAATGTAGTCTGTCCCTGCCTGCGAGTTTAAAAACCGTTTGCGATCCAAAGCATAGGCCAACGCGTGCACTTTCATAGAATCCCGAGTTCGGGAGAATGATCCCCCAAGGTGTAGGCATGATTGTCCATAAGAATGTCCTGGATGTCCACCCACTCTCCATCATGGTTCATTGCTTCTTCTGTCATGCCCGCGTGCTTTACCTGCATGTATTGCAACACACCAACTTCCAGCCCAGCATCGGAAGGATGAAATAAGGCGCCCATATTTTCCTGACTAAGTTCCACGCCGCTCGCCAGATACCACTTGTTGTGTTCGACAAGGAATTTAATCATTGTTTTCACCTTTCGTTTGTTGACCAACACGGGCGCAAAACGTTTCAAACTCTCCACAGTAGGTTTGCTTCTGCTGCCAGAGAACAGAACACACACAGTGTTTTGAATGTCATCCCCCCGGCGGCAGAATTTGATGCAATGGACCCGGGTCCTGGGGAAAAACTGCAATGTTGCCTCTGTTAAAACGTTGCAAGCATTCCTCTGCAACGTAACCTCCACGGGATCCATGCCGGACAAAATGGTGAGTGACCACAGACGAGCGACTGCGAGCAATAAGCAAAAGGTCGAATGAAGACGCTGTTTGAAATGCTTCTTTAACATTGCCCGGAAGACGATCATTGCCATAATAAAGGAAATTTGCGAGCGCAAACTTTGGCTGTCGAGGAGTGGTTGCAGTAAGAGAATTGTAGCAACGGGAGCATGTCAGGAGTGTAGCGAGAGCGACCACTGATGTCATTCCTTGAGGACAAAGAACAGCTCTGTTATAAATTTCCAGGTCGTAAGAGTCAGGCAATACGTGCGACGGAAGGCAATCGTTCCGCAACAGGTTCAGGATAGAACGCGAAGGAAACAGAGCTCGGGTTTCTGACGCAGTAATCCCCCATCCACAAACCGCACAAGCAGTCTCCACAAAACAAGATGGCGCCATACGACTTTGCCACTCCCGTATTATTTCGAATTTATCTAGAGAAGTCTTTTCTTCGGGAAAAATTCTCTCCGTATCCGACGCATCCACAAACGCACCAGCGTGCCCACCACTGCGACGGATAGCTGCAGCAACCTCTGCATCGCGACGTTCCATATCGTCCTCCAAGGGTTGCACCCGCACTCGTTGAGTCTCCGCACGGCGCATCCGATCTTCAACTGCCAAGTCGGTGATGGATTGAGGGGCCTGTAAATGGAGAATTTGAACGTTTTGACGACGACGCATAGTACGCTGAAACAGCATGATGACCCGCGGACAGTGACAATCTTGATGGAGCCGAAGGGCATTCACAAGCCAGCCATATAAGCAGTTGCCAGTCATAGGGCATTCACAAGCCAGGAACGACGATATCGAGAAGTGAAGGCAACACCATGAGACGACGCAAGCGAGCGGAGATCTTTGGTCGTGAAAAATTGATATTGTTCTACTAGAAACGAGACTGCATCTGCATAGACAAGGAGAAGAGGACCGGATGGATAAAGCGAGCGTGGATCAACTGCGGTGGAGCGAACACCGACGAACTGGAAATCCTGCCGAAGTAGACTGTAACTTGCACAATGGTCCGTTAATCCGACTTCAGTCTCAACAAGGCGAAGAGCACCCTGCATTCTAACAAAAACTTTAAAAATCAACGAAAAAGAGACGGGAGAAAAAAAAAACGTACCCGAAGTTCGACTTACAGGTCTGTAAAAGAGGAAAGGATTGAGATGGCTGGAATATTATCGAATGTCTCACGTTGGTCCCCTCTTAAGCCTCCCTCCCCTAAAAAAAAAAGGAGCCTTAAAACTGAATCGGGGCAGAGTTTGGCAAGGCACAGCCGCAATTCAGGACGACAGACCTGGACCACTTTGGGTCCAGGAATAACTGTAGTATTTATGGGGTAATCCACATGTTACGAAGGTCCCTATAATTGCACATAATACAATGTGACAGTTTGCAAATTGATAGAGCCATAAATATGGTTTATTTTGCATAACTATCAACTCATTACAAGACAGAGAACTACCTAGGGCATACAGAGGATCAACAAATGAACTAGAACACACCTTTCCAGCGAGCGGGCAATAGATGTCACTGACTCACCCGGTTAATGTGCAAAGTAAACGACCATTCATGCTGTACACTGTTATAGTATTTAAAAACTTTAAAAACTTTTGCCCTACGAACGATTCAAACTACAGACTCTGTACTGCTTTAGGGGTAATAGCCAGATTCACTCCTTTAGTCCGGATACTCTGCGGAACCTTTACGTAATAAGATCACGTGACTTGGGTCTGGACTTAGATGAGTCAGCAATGATGTCATGGTCTAGACTTGTGCCTGTGCTTGGTTATCTTTTGTCTCCGTACACTTCTTCCTTTTATATTCATTCTTTTGTATTATTTATATCTGGTAGCTGGTCTGTGTGCACATCCTAGTATCTATATAAACTCCATGTATCTATCGCACACACCAGCCTAATCCATTTGTTGCTACTACGCAATTAAGTTTAAGGTCCACTCCTCTACCCTTTCCTTTCCCTCTTGTGCGCACTGGTCTCCTCAGTTGCATGGGGAAAAAAACATAGACGTGAATGGCGCTTTGAACCACAGGTCATGTGACTTGGCTGATCTAATGGGGCGGCAGGTGTGTCATGCGCGGATGGGGCATCATGGGGCGGAGAACCGGACCGGCGCGGAAAGTCCAAGACCGAGACTTTCTGGGTCCTTCAGTCCAGCTGGGGTAGCCCCAACTGAAAATCCAGAGCCTAGCCACGTCAAAGAGAGGGCTGTGAAAGGCGAGAAAGAAAACTCGCTCGCGGCTCAACATTCAACAATAAATAAATGAACCACGTGACCAAGTAATAGGTACCAATAGCCTAAGTACACACATCGCCGAAGCGAAGCAAGGCATGTCTTGATAGGCCTTAACAGCAATCAAATGTTTTCTCAGACAAAAGAAAAGTTAGCTGGTGGGTCTGGGGTTGCCCGGAGGGCCGTTGAATTTATATAGTTTATAGATACTAGGATGTGCGCACAGACCAGCTACCAGATATAAATAATACAAAGAAATGAATATAAAAGGAAGAAGTGTACGGAGACAAAAGATAACCAGGTACAGGAACAAGTCTAGACCATGACATCATTGCTGACTCATCTAAGTCTAGACCCAGATCACATGATCTGATGATATAATAGTTCCACAGAGTATCCGGACTGAAAGAGAGAATCCAGCTATTACCCCTAAGGCGGTCTCAAGTCTAAAGTTCACACCGTCCAAGTGGCAAAAGATTAAAAAGTTTTTAAATACTATAACACTCAAAAGGGTCTGAAGATCCTTAATTGCGACAACCAGGCCACCATCATCCTTTCTCATGACCCTCAATTCCAAGCCCGTACGAAGCATATCAAACAGAAGTATCACTACGTCCGAGATGATCTGGTGGCCACCAGAGAAGCAGTTGTCCTATACGTTCCTACCGGCGCATGGTCGCAGACATCCTTACCAAGCCTCTTGCCAGAGAGCAACACTGGAAGTTTGTTTGTGGGATGGCGCTTGAGTGGGACTGTCAAAATACAGTGACTCTGATCCTAGTACCTGACCCTGTCCGAACCCGAATAGCCCCTGTCTATTCTCAGGTTAGTCCGACCCTAGTCCGACGTTTTCCCTACTCAGACTCCGCAGGTACATACCCGAAAAGCCTCAGACATGCTCGGACATACTCTCTTGCACTCGTACGTTCCTATATCTATTCCTATCTCACATCCTATCATTCCTATTCTTACATTCGTCATTCCCTTGTCATTCCCTTGTCATTCCATGATGTTTTGTACCCGGAATCGGGTATTCCAGACCAGAGTTACGTCAGACCGTTCCGAGCGCATCTCCACTCATCTACTTAAACCCTGGACTCACTTCCAGAGCACCTCAGTCGTTTCCGCCTCGCTTAGGCATCGGCTGAGCATTGTTAGTCATTAATACTGAGTTGAGTCGAGCGGGGATCATTGAGATCATGGTGACCAGCAGGACAAGTTGAGGACAAGACGAGAGAGGTCGAGGGTCAGGGAAAGTGCCGAAGTGATGGAAATGGCGCCATATGAGTTGGCAGACATGGCAGCAAGGACGATGCAACGAGTGGTGCGCCCATCTCGTGTATGTTATGACTTTCGTCACAATCACCCAGCGGAGACTCTGGTACCTTGGTGACGGCGTGAGCTCCGACTGGACACGACAGTCAGCCGCTGAGCATACCCCGTCCCCCCGAAGGAGCAGCCCGCAAGAACCCAGCAAGCTGTAGTGTCGTCGGGTTTTGGAAGGTATCTACCGATGCAGAAGTAAACAAACTAAAGCATAGATATCTCAACTTCAACCACCATCATCAATAGCACTACACCATCACCGCCCTCCGAGTCACGCTTCTGAAGCTCACTCGCTATTCAAGATAATCTGTGGTATGTTCTATGCATTAGTATGTGAGTACTGCTTCCTTTCGATGTGATGTTTATGTGGTCACCAATAAGCGATTATACACCATCGCTGCTCCGGGCCAGACTTATGCTAACTCACTTCTCGCAGGCTACATGTACACTCTAGGCTCACACCACAACACCATGCTGCCACCTAGGCTCTCGTTTACCAGCCCTTTCAAGTATTGTACACCATCAGCAACATTGGTGTACTTCTCTGGTGAGTATACACTGTGGTGGGTATATACAGGAGTGAAAATTTGACATGTTATTGAGGGTATTTTTGGCTGTCTGTCGGCAAGTTTCTCAAGATGTCTGATATCCCCCCACAATCTTTTATGCCCCACCCCAAACCCCAATGGCGCCCTGTCTGTACAGACTGTGGGGATCACCTTGAATGGCAAACCATCTCGTTGAGTAAGAACAACAATCACAGGCAGTGGTATGCTCGTGTATGCATAGTTTCTTTGACCAGCATGTCTCGTTGTGCTGATATTCTTCCTAGTGCCCAAAGTCAGTGTGTACCTACTATCGCTGGGGGTTGCCAGGCAACACACCCAATACCTCACCGTCCAACTCTCCACCATTGCCATCGCTTCCACCACAGGCCTCCGACTTCATAGCTCCAACTTGCCCAGGCCTGCCTGCAAGGAAGGTCGGCGGCACCCGCAAGCAATGTGCTTTTGCACATTCTCTCGTATCTCACTCGAGTGTGAAAACGCTCGCTGCCGTTGCCACTGCATGACCCTTGGCGGGTGCAGGTCAAAGAAACATAAGCCCACTGCCGCAGAGCTCGAGCGTGGTGTCATGGTCCCAGGACCTCAGGCTGCCAGCTCCTCAGTGGCGCCTGTAATGGATCCATCCCTGTTAGTATTTTCTTCTGAGGGCTTGTCCGAGCCTGAAGTCACATGGTCTGCGCAAGACTCACAATCTGCCATGGAGTCTGGTTGCCCTTCAGATGCCGTTGTGTTAGTGCCAGTGCCTGATACCGGTTCAAGTTGCCCACAGCCAACTATCAAGGCTAAGGGAAAGCAATGTGCCCTTCCTGATGCAGAGGTCAACGCACGTCTTTCAAATGAGATTGATGCCCATGCAAATCCACGATACCCATCTCAGATGCCAGTTGTGTTCACAGAGCGCTATGCAGACCAGGAGCGTGCCCGCCAAGTCCAGGCAAAGAACTCCAAAGCTCGACGTGATCTAGAGCAACAGGCCAGAAATACAGCTGAAGCCTATGGCTGGGCTAAGGTACGTGGTTGCTATATTCTCTCGGCCGTATTTCATGTTTGTTTCATATGAAATATAGGATGGAGATAATGCCCCGATGTGCGAGTTTCAAGAGAGTGTTATCCTTTCACAGTTCAAACTCTCTGTGCATGTCCTCCAAGCTCTTGGACTACGTGCAGGGAATGACAGCGAGATGTTTGTCCAGTACTTCAATACAACACAAAGTCGATGGTCTCAAGTATGTCAAGGCCACATCCTGACGCTATCGACATCCCAAGTCTATTTTCGCAACACAGATGTCTCTCACATGCCTGATTTTGACGGTGTCCTGCAGAGCTACTCTCAGGCAATCATCCCTCATATTCACAATAACCTCAAAGCGGAACATGCAGCTGTTCGTCAAGCTAGATCTGAGGCCCGCTTGTTGTCACTCTCTCCCATCGAGATCACTGACACAGAATCCGGGTCATGTGAGGATGAGGGCAAACACAAGCACTCTAGACACCTTAAATCTGTGCAATGGTGGTCATTAACTTCTATCCAGCGTCTTCACTGCCAGCGTTCAAGCTCGCTTATCGAAATCTCTTCGGACTCAGACTGTTACGAACGCTCTCTTATCTTATCTTAATCATGACTACACTTCACTACGAACTCTTTTTACTTTTGACTTAGTCGTTTCTCTTCTCTTTTTCTTATCTTATCTTATCAAGATCTAGTCACGTGACCTCGGTCTAGACTCTTGATTACAATGACTCATTCTTTCTTACTATGCTTACTCATATGCTCAGTCAGCATGACTGCGCATGACTCATACTTATGACTTTTCATGACTCATAGCGACTGCGCATTACTCATCCTTAGCACGTTCGTTTTGCTATTGGCTAGTAGTCACTATGACTCACGGTAGATACAAACATGTACACACAACTCTTGTGCGATATAAACCAGGTCGACCAAGGCTGGTAACTCCAGTCTTGTTCTCCTGGAGTTTCCTCTCTCAAACTTCCTTGCAAGCCGGGCTCTGAATTGTCTAGTGGTAAGCCTTAGCTCTTAGTTGAGTTGAGTCGTTTCACAGACTCAGATGAACATGTCGATGTCATGCCCTGTCCCATATGTGTCGAGTCTCATTCTTCCTCATCAACTCATAACGACAGCTCATCTGAGCCACCCGAGTCTTTTGGCCACTCTCCTGGCAGCTCCACTGATGAAGTTGACGCCTTCGAAGAGATCAAGCCTCGATGGCCCAGCAGCTTCTATGCATGCAACATTGCTGATAGATTTGCTGTCTATGACAAAGCTCGTCATGCTGGATTAGGTGCCAGGCTCCATTTACCCATGCATTCGGACCAGACGTCCAGTATCGCTCCTCAACATTCTCTGAACAGCATCAGCACTGGCTCTCCGCACCTCCCTCAGCTCGCGCCAAATTTGTTGCTGCCGGATGTACAGATGAAGGACGCTACTCTTTATTTATGAGCCAGTATCCTGCCCCTCGTGCGGCCCTCAAAACAGCACAAAAACGTATAGCTAGACAAGGGGCGGTCAATGGCAGCAAGGGCTGTCGAAGAAATGAGATACAATGGACTTAGCATTGTTTCATGGTATGAACCAATCATATTTCTTCTATTGCATACTACTGCACATGTCACATTTGACATCTGTCAACTTGTGACAGATGCCCCTGTCTATTGACAGATTGCCCTGTGTCAGACATGACATCTGTATTGTCCTGTCAAGCCACAG